>JAWNKV010000098.1:0-25484 GCA_035041805.1 Amiota mariae
CCTGTCGGAAAGGCAGCATGGGTTCAGAGTTGGCAGGTCAACAATCGGTGCAGTCGAAGAGGTGATAAAAAGTGTGCAATCAGCACGAAACATAAACCACTATTCAAGACCAATAGTACTAGTGGCGACAATCGATGTTAAAAACGCCTTTAACAGCGTAAAATGGGACGACATGCTAGATGCTCTTGATAAGCACAGAAGATGGTACGTAGCTAAAGAAGCAGATAACGGCAGGCGCAGCGGAGGGCTCAATACTCGGCGCAGATTTGTGGAATGTAAGCTATGATGAAATTTTAAGGATTGAAATGCCCGACGAATGCTACTTAGTGGGCTACGCAGACGATATCGCAGCAGCCATAACGGCGCGAAACCTTCAAGTAGTACAAAGCAAGCTAAACCAAGTGCTTATTAGGACGTAAACATGGCTGGAGTCACATGGTCTTTGTCTAGCAGACGATAAAACTGAGCTTGTTCTTCTTACGAGAAAACACATACCCCTCGAGATGGAAATGCGTTTATTCTCGCAAACATTGAAGACCTCAAAGACGCTTAATTACCTGGGTGTAAGAATTGACAGCAAGCTGACATACTGGGCACAAATCCATCACGCAGCAGAAAAATCCGCAAGGGTTACAAGATCTCTATCGAGACTAATGGCAAACTGTGGAGGACCAATTGCGAGTAGGCGATTAGAGCGCAATCGATACAGCTGTGGCAGCAGCGATGAGCTGTAGAAACGAGAGGCAGATGGACAGCTAAACTAATCCCAGAAGTGAATCCATGGCTTACTTAGACAGTGGGGTGACGTAAATTTTTATATCACACAACTGCTATCGGGACACGGCTACTTCCGAAAATACCTACAGAGAATGGGGAAAGCAGTAAATGCACATTGCATTTATGGGGACGCAGAAGTGGATGATACAAATCACACTTTCTTCGAATGCAACAGATGGCAACAAGAGCGTGATGAGCTCGAAAACAAAGTAGGCCTCGTCAATGCAGCAAATATAGTCGGCAAGATGCTGGTGAGTAAACAAAACTGGGCACAAGTAGCTCAATACAATTAAAAAAATTTAAGATTAAAGAAGCGGGACCTAGACGCAGGTGTTGACAGTTGACATATGAAGTCAGAAGAGGATAACACCTTGAAGAAATGCGCAAGCAGTTCCGGTGTGGATATATATCCTACAAGGGGGGATGTTTTTAGTGGCATCACCACATACCGGGGGTGCGACGGCACCCCTAATGATGAGAAGGCATTTTCGACCTCCCTAACCGCAAAAAAAAAAAATTACTACACCAATGCTTAAAACCAGCAATGACCTGGTAGTTATAATTAAAAGAATTGAATCCACAGTCGGCTGTATAAAAATGCCCTTGAAGAAAAAGGTTTCGAGGTCAAAGTGGTCATCAATATTATAAACAAATATAAAATACCGCAGTCTTTGTTCAAAATTGAATTGGCACCGAATTCTCAATGTCTACTATAAAATGAGGTACATCTCATATATAAGCTACAGTATCTACTGCATCGTAGAGTGACAGTGGAAGAGCCTAACAAGCGTGCAAATCCAGTGCAGTGCACTAATTGTCAGGAATTTGGTCACACTAAGACTTACTGCACCCTGCGTTCAGTATGTGTAGGATGCGATGAATTGCATGCAACTGCAAACTGTCCACTCAACCGCGATGAATCATAAACATAAAAAATGCAGTAACTGTGCAGGCAAACAGCAAACTACAGAGGTTGTCCCGTATACATGGAGCTAAAAAGCAGATTGCAGCAACAAAAGAATCCAAATCGGTCTAGACTTGTGTCAATCCGTACGGCAACGATGAAAGAATCAAGTCCTCCACCTACGACAATACCAAATGTATCGTATGCTAGTGCCCTACGCTCAGAATCTCAGCAGCGCAGTACGATGGTTACTTTGCAATCTAAGTCACAAATGTCCTATCCAATTGAAACTATGTGTATTCCCAAAAAAAATACGCATAATGAGCCAGTGGTACAACCACAAAATTGCAATGTAACTAGTATGCTGGAGTTTTTATACAGACCCTAAATCAGTCGATCTTGATGATGCAAAATTCATTCCAAGAGATGTTGAAAGATCAAACTAAAATCTTGGAAACATTAAATTCCTCATAATGAGTCATTTAAAATTAACTCTCTGGAACGCAAATGGCGTTTCTCAGCACAAACTAGAAATCATTAGATATCTAGAGGATGAAGAAGTCGATGTTATGCTAATAGCTGAGACTCACCTTACAAGTAAAAACAACTTTTCCATACCAGGCTATTCAGTCTACACCACTAATCACCCAGATGGAAAAGCTCATGGCGGTACTAGTATTCTAATTAGAAAACGCATTAAACACCACTCTCTGTATCCGTACTCAACTAACTTCCTACAGGCAACGATTCGGATACATGGGAGCTGTGGTCACCTGACGTTGTCAGCTGTTTACTGCCCACCTCGATTTTCAGTATCAGAAAATATGAATTTGGATTTTTGGCCACTGGTGACTTTAATGCTAAACATACACATTGGGGTTCTTGACTAATAAATCCCAAAGGTCGGCAGCTCTACAATACGCTTATAAATTATAAAAACAAGCTCGACTTCGTCTCTCCGGGTAGACCTACATACTGGCCTGCAGATCCTAAAAAAATTCCTGCTCTAATTGATTTCGGCAACATTAGGAATATCCCTATAAACCTAATATCTGCAAATACTTGCTACGAACTGTCGTCCGATCACAGCCCTGTCTATTTTTGTACTATGCGTATACCCTGTAGCAGTGGACCGCCACATGGACTTATATCAAATAAGACCAATTGACAAAATAGGTATGTAACCTAAACTCTGTACTAGTAACTGAAGTTAGATTATCAACGACCAAAAATGTTGTAAGTCACTACAGCAGAAACTCTATCTCAAATAGGGAAATTGAAGAATTAGTTGCCATCAAAAGGCGTTTAAGACGATACTGGCAGCAGCAAAGATCTCCTGCTGCTCAAAAAAGAAAGACAATTGCAACAAAAAAACTTAATAAAAGCACTCAAAAGTGAAAGAGTTGATGCACAAAGGCGATATATTGAAAATCTATCGCCATCATGTACTAGATTTTCACTCTGGAAAGCTCACAATGCTCTGAAAACTCCCGTCGAAGTGGACTCACCTATTAGAGACCAATCCGGTAATTGGGTAAGCACACATGAAGATACAGCCAAAGTATTTGTTCAGTTCATGTGAAACTAAAAAAAATATTCAAACGCGCCTAAATCCGAACAAATCTGCAGGTCATGATCTTATTGTGCCAAAAATATTAATTGAACTCTCATACTTGGCAATAGCGTTTCTCAAAAGATTATTTAACGCCATTCTTTGAATCGGTTACTTCCCGTCTCAGTGGAAAAAGTCAATCATGATAATGATTCCAAACCCAGGGAAGGAAAAGTCAATGGCTTCTCCCTACAGGCCCATAAGCCTGCTTCCATTCCTTGCCAATTTGTTTGAGAAGATAATTATAATTAAACTTAATCATCATCTACAAACAAATAACATAATCCGAATTTATCTGTTCGGGTTTCGGTCAAAGCACGGAACAATAGAACAAGTCAACAGAATTACTACCGAAATAAGAACTGCATTTGAGTTACGAGAATATTGTACAGCAATATTTCTTGATACAGCTCAAGCTTTCGAACGAGTATGATATGAAAGCTTACTTCACAAAATAAAACGTTTGCTTCCCCAAAACTCTCACAACATTTTGGAGTCTTATAGCGAGAATCGAGTTTTCGTAGTGAAAGCGGATGTTCCACAAAGAAGTGTTCTGAGGCCTATTCTATATATACTATATACTGCAGATATACCAACAAATCCTCTAATTGTCACTTCTACGTTCGCTGATAACACAGCTATAATCAGTCGAAATCGCTTCCCAGTTAAAGCTGCATCAGACCTGGATAATCATCTTAAAATAATTCAAAATAATTCAGATAGGCGTCTCACTTGGCGGAAGCACATTAAATCAAAAAAAATTCAGATGAAGCTTAGAGCACTAAGTCTCCACTAGCTAATGAACGCAAGATCTGGTCTGCGACTTGAATAAAAGGTTCTTCTGTATACCTCCATCATTAAACCAATTTGGACATACGGTTCAGAATTATGGGGCACTGCAAGCGCGAGTAATGTTGAGGTCATTCAAAGAGCTCAATCTAAAATCCTTAGAACAATAACAGGCGCTCCTTGGTATATCAGAAATGTAGACATCCACCAAGATCTTAATATACCGCTGGTAAAAGATGAATGTTCGAAGCGAAAACATAACTATGCGAATAAACTTGTGCAGCATATTAATCCACTAGCCAGAGCTCTTGTTAACACAAGTAACTCATCTCATCTCCGTCACAATGATCGTCCAGCCCATACGTTATGTTAGAGGCCCGTAGTATTATGTTAACTCCTTCTTTCACTTGTAACATTTTTGTTAGTCCTAAATTATAATATTAGCAGATACAAAAATTGCTCAAATAAATAAAAAAAAAAATTTTATAAATAAATTGTACCTAAGTAAAACAAATAGTAAAAAAAAGAACCTCAGGACAATTGCAAACGCTCCCTGTATCGTCAGGAACTCGGCGTTCCACAATAACCTATGCATCACAGCAACCGATACAATGATAGACTCCACTCACACCCAAATCCACTCGCAGAATCACTAACCAGGACTGTGATTCAAAGTCGCCCAAAACAATTTACCAATCAAATAATCTATAAACATCCCTTTTGTAAACCGATATTTCAGTAAGAATCCAAATGGGAAATTTCTCGATAAAAATGAATTTGGTTAGTAGTACAGATCAACTGTCAGTAAATATCAGACTGGTGAATGTCGCAAATAACGACAGGGTCGGCCATGCCAGTAATGTTGAAGGCTAACAGCTTTCTAAACCAAGAAACACAATGGGTATAAGGCGTATAAGGCTTCTGAATGAAGTCGCCCTGTGGAGAGCAGCCTCTTTACCCTATAATATCCTTTCACATTAGCCTTTTAGAGTATAGTTAAAATTATTGAAAATTTCTTGAATTATTTAAACACTTTTGTAGTAATACTCACAGTATCTTGAATAAAAATTATCTAGTCTATTATTTTTATCATATTTTTATAGTTTGTAATATATTGTAGCTAATAGTAGAAGTTATCTCATAAAATTTATTGTTTCCCCAGTAGAAAAAAAAATAAAGTTCACTCACTTTTATAATAAATATTCTAAGTAAAATTGAATAAGAGAATTTTTCTTGTTGCTTTGAAGTTGAAATGTCAACGAAAAATGAAAACTATAAGCAAATTATAAATGAATGAGTAACTGAATCAATGAAATGAATAAATGCAATACAAAATTTATGAATGAAAGACAATAATGAAAACAATAGCAAAATAAAATATTTGAATTTTACAACAATGAGGGATGTCAAATGCACAAGAAAATGTAATTAAATTAAATTAAACGATGCCAGTAACAAACTCCAAAGACTCTTTAACAGTTCGCAATGAACATTGGACTCAAACTCATAAGATTTTTGGATTATTATAGCAATAGGAAGGACAGTAGTACGGGATATAGACTACTATAACATAAGAATAAATCGCTATACAAAAAATCATAATAATCACAAATGCAAATATTGTTCACCCTTGAACAGGAACAGCAATAAGAACTGGAGAGTGTGTAAAGCTAATTTTGAAAACAGACATCAGACAGAAATAACAAACAACGAACAAACAAGCAACAATCAGCATTGGAAGACCTTTGTCCAAACCTTTGACAAAACAAAAAAAAAAAAATAATGTAGAGTAGAACGGACGGAAGAAGGTACAATCCAAATCAAAGCCAAAAGGAAGTGCCAGGGATCACAGCTACAGCTACACAGTCGCAGTAAGGCTTTTCGAGAAGCATAAAGTCTATGCGTTAAACAATACAAACTGAACTGAGCTAAGCTGAACTGAACTATTCCAACCACCAATCCACCCATTCATATATTCATATATAAGCACAAACAATTGCATTTTGACGATGGTCTGAGCCTAGGATCAGGTTGACTGGACTAGAAGTATAAATGCTTAAATGAGTATGAGAAGAATTATTGAGATGGGGATATTTTAGGGGTTAACATGTGTGCTGCTTCTGTCGCCCGCTAAACAAAAGTAAAATTCATAAAAAGAACAACAACAGCAACATGCATAAAAATATGCATGAATAAAGTTGGTTGTATTTTGCATCAGTGGCAGTGGAATTTAGAAAAAATGAAGGGGATTAAAGCTGAAGTAACTGCCATTTATGAACCTTTGAAATGGTTAAGAACAAACAGAATATCTTAATATCCACATGTATCTGTATCTTGTCTGATAGCCCTGGATACATTCCCTTTAACATCTAAGACTACTACACGCTTAACTTTTAATTAGATGGTTAGGCAGTGACATATTATGTATTTATCTCTGATGTATACCTGGAAACTGATCAGTTTGCAAGAGAAGGTTCATGCTCACATCTCGAAAATGTGTAAGCCACTTAAAAAAGATGCGATGACTTCTATATTCTATCAAACAAAGATACATATATTAGTGGCACGAATTGCGAAATTGTCATGTAAACATGTCCAAGGCTAAGTTGCACATAGGCTTTAGTAGAAATTCTCAATGAGCATTGTCTAATGGAAAATTATACAAGAAGACCGAAAACAAATCAGAACTTCTTCTGTACATGTCGACTTCTGTATAAAAGTAAGGAAGTGTACCTAGGATTATATAATATTTGATTCATATTCCCAAAGATATGACAAAATTTTAAGATACAAACATAAATTGAATTGAAAATTGCCGATGGTTGATGAAACAGAAGGCATTCATAAATTTAAAGCATTTTCAATGGTGTCACTCACAGCAAAATTACGAAACCATGACAACAAATTAACGAAACCATAACCAGGTAAAAGTGATTTAAAACTACATACATATTTTTTTTTAAATAATTTTCGCATAGAATTTCTAGTTAGCCCCTTCAAAGATATGAGACTTACGTCACTGAGGAGGCCGTGGTTATGTGGGAGATTTTTAACAAACACAACTGACTAAAGCAGAATTCATAACGGACATACAACTAATGGCGCTGAATTCTCTACTCGAAAAACCTCTAAACTTTTCCGACATATGTATGTATGTATGTACATACACAGACACCACCATATAGTAACGCAGGACGACTTGATTTGCCATACAATTATTATGACGAGACAGTTACAGGTGCAGGTGCAGACGACGATGGCGATATTGAATTCAAATGAGCCGCAATCTGTATAAACACACATCCTTGCTCGTACACAAAGAGAGTTGAACTTTTGTTTAGTATTTTATGTTAAAGAAAAATCGAGTAAAAGAATACAACACGACGTCTATATACTATGTACCTATACAATACAATAATAGTACAGAAAGGGGAGAATCATCATATTCCATGTTTTTGACGTGTCAGACAGAAAACTCTGACCATGAAATGCTAAACACACATAAACACAAATACAAACAGAAACAGAAACAAGCAGACATAAATGACCCCGAATACATAAGACCACGTCTGAATTGGCAGTTGGCATCGAGTGTGTTTGACCCGACCCTTTTTTAACAGCCGCAATAACAACAGTAATAGCAGCAGCAGCAGCCTCAGATCTGATAGCAATTCCAGAAGCAGAAATAGAAGTCGAATAAAAGCAGGAGCTGCCTAATGCCAATTAGATTACACAGTTGGCGTTTCCAAGAGCTGAAAAACAAGAAGGCCATCTATTGTACAATAAAATTTAAGTGGGAAATTATACACTGCAAGAAAACGTAGGTTTAAAGTATCTAGAACGACTTCATATTGAACTTGATACTGGAGTTTGTCAATGAACAAACAACATTAACATTCCACCAATTAGTTGAAACTGTTCTTATGATTATTGGGTGTTGATCGAAAACTTCAGTACTCACATTTCCTCAAAGACACGACGGACGAGTTTGGAAGCTACACACAATATATTGATATTCAAAAACAAAGTCATAAGCGCAAACTTATTTAAAGGACCTTCATTTTAACTCACAGAAGGTCAATTTTAAACTTTGTAAGCTTTGTACAATGGGAAATTTTTAATCTCCAAAAACCCATGCTCCATTAGATAAGTTACCGTTCTCTTTAGTTACTAAAATCCATTTATAGAAACTTTTCAAAAACATTTTTGACCTTAAGATTAGTGAATTTTGTGAAGTTCTTCTCTTTGAATGAATGAATGCGAAAAACTTAAGGATGAGTTGTTCCCCTTTCTTTATCTTTAGCAAAAAAAAAAAAAAATAATGAAGAGGATGTTAATTATTTTAAGAGCATCACATCAAATGCGTAAACGTAAACGTACCCCAGAGAATGATATGCTAGAGTGGTGTGTCCATAAAAATAAAAATACAAGTAAAAAGAAGATTTACTTTATCTATGCCGAAGTTGTAATACTCTTCACGCACCTTTTATATCTTCTGATTATTGCTCTAAGTTCATGTTTTGTATGAGAGGTACCCCACCTAGTGGTCTGGGGGTCTTAAAATTCACATGGTTGATGGACATGATGACATGAGTTAAATACTTATAATGTCGAAATTTCAGTTCCATAGTATAAAAAACAAACAAAAGTTTTGCTAGTAAGAACATTAATTTAAATTTGGGATTGTTTGACAAATATGTTGCGAATGGTGAAAAGAAAGCTTCGTAGAAAATGTCAGCTCTCTAGCTCAAAATCTGAAGGACTAGTTTGCATTCATACAGACGGACAGGCATGAGTTGCTAGATCAACTCATCTCGTCGAGCTGATCAAGAATATATATACTTTATGAGGTCTCCGATGTCTCCTTCTGTGTGTTACAAACTTCATGACAAACTTATAATACTATTCACTGCGTCAAGAGTATAAAGTCTGAAATAAGCTTCAGTGCAATTGACATACGTAGGAACAAATGAATAGCTAAAAAAATGAATGAATGAATGAAAGAACTTGAAATTAGGGTGTTGTCGTTGTTGTGTAGTTAGATACCCGGTCTTTGAGATACTGAAGCACATATTTTGACATGTTCGGGTTGACCAAATTCAAAGAGTTAACACTTCCTTAATGCTATTACGCCTTTTTGTCTCACTTTCCTCATTCATTCGCGAACTCATTGACGCCTTCAATGACTCCGGCAATGACGACGATGGTAATGGCGATGACGACAACGGCGACACTTGACAAACAACCAAACATTATTCAAATGAGTTTTTTTTAATAATGTAGAAAAAGTGGGCACACTCTTAACACATTCTTTTCTGAGTACTTTTTTTTCCTGTCATCAACCTTCTGTGTGCAACAAACTTCAATTTCAACAAGATGATGTTGATGATGAGATGACGTTGGAGTCGAACATTAATGAACTCGAAAGAAATTAATTAAAATCATTTGTTAGTGAAGTGGAATGGGCAAGTGCTTGCGATTGGACGAGTGAGTGAAAACTGATTTGGCGTATGAAAGAAACGCAACGCATTTGACATTGTTTTTTCTTTTTTGGTTTTGTCTTTTTTTTTTTCTTCTCCTCATTAACACTAACAACCAGGTTAGTCTAAGTCTTTTCTTCTATGTTTTGTGCAGAAAACATTTTGACACCTTTGAAAGAAACAAAGATAGATTGCAATATAGGGAGAAGGTGATGATGATGATGATTTGAAGTGTATATAACATATACGTATATTACTACTTATATACTAACTGCTTAATAGAAATATCACAGCAAAAGGATATAATAGACAGACAAAGGGAGAGAAAACAAAATAGATTGAACAAAAACAAGCGAATAAAAGAGCTTGAGTTTGCCTCTTGGGTAAAATTAACAAAAGAAGGCAGTGACACATTCTGTTGCTCAATCTATAGAGTATATACTACAAACATACTTCTACGTTTTTCTTTTATTTTTGTAAGTCCATACCCATTTTCCGAAGTCCGTTTTTCATTTTGAGAGGTGAGTGTTATTGCTGCTGCTTCTGTTCCTTCTGATGCTGTTGCTGCTGTTGCAATATTGCGAGACTTTGGAGGCCGCTGCCGTCGTTGTCATTGATGGAATTGACAGCTTGCAACAAATGTTTTTCTCACTCTCATTTTCATTGAATTCCAATGTATCTTTATGTGTGTTTTCTGCTGAACCCAACATTAAGGGTTCAATTTCGTTCATTCCTTGTCTTTGTTGGCTGCAATATACCACTCCACCCAGTTCAGTTCTCCTCTCCTCCTGTCACCTAAAAATGGCAAATTAGTTTGTTGGCTAGGTTGGCTGTTGGTAAGTTGTCTATGTGTCTGTCTGTATGTATGTCTCTTTCTGGCTGTCAATATGTGTGTTTGTTAATTTGTTGAAATGCGCAAAATGTGTCGACAAAGTCACCAGCAATAACAACACATTCTTTGCTACATGGTAGGCAAGCAATTGAGTCAGTCAGTCCACTGAGAGAAATACAAAAGCTCCTCGGCTATTTTAATGAAATTATATTTAATAGTTTTGTTTAAAATTTCCCTATTTCCATCTTTCAGATTTTGATTATCATCATCAAAAAGTCATCATCGTATATCTCATTTTTGTTTAATTCTGTTCCTTAGTCAGTGTCTCTTAATCTGACTCTATTCATTTTATTACTCACTCAATTTAAGTAAACCATTTCAGAATATGTATGTACTTATGTTCCTTTTTTCCTCCAAATTGAGTTTTTACTTAGTGTATCATGTCAGTGGTATATAGTATCTGATGAGTATGTTTGTATGTGGTGCGTATGTCCTCCTTAAATTTTCATTAATGTGACGTCGTTTATCAATTGAGCATACACTACATTGAACCTTCAGGGAGGTAGGCGTAGAGAGAGCAACCAGGCGGGTAAATCAAGTCCAGACGTCAGATCAGATGCAAGGCAAAATGAATGAATACACACGCTACTTGAAACAACAAGCGCGGAAATTCATTTGTGTCATGTGGGCGTAGTTACAATGGACTCACACACCCACCGATTTGACTCTCGATCTCTCTCTTTACGCCATTATCTTTGTATACATTGTTCTGCGTTTTCATCATTTTTATGACCATGTATGGGTGTGTGCCTGTGTGAACATTTCTGCATCAAGAAAGCCAATATTAATTTCGAATGAAGCGCAAAATTTATCAACTTATCTGGCTAAACAGGTGTTGATAACGCGCCCCCAAAAAGCACTCAACATGATTCAATATATGAAAGTTAGGTTGGTTACTTGATTAAAGCATTTGAGCCGAATATAAAGCGACGCAGGCAGAAAGTTATTTTTAGCCATTAGTAGCAAAGTACTAAGAAGTAACAATGCGTATGTGCAAGTGATGTGGTGTGGTGTGTTGGGTGTGAATGTGAATGAATTTTCAAATGGCATACGCCGCGGTCTAATGTTACTTGGTCGTCGGTCTTCTGTCACATGCCCACTTAACGTTTTTGCATTATGACGATGAATCGCTTTTTGCCAGTTTATCAAAACGTGGTCGCCTTTATATCCTGCAACTGCCGATAGGTACATTTGGCTTAGTTTGGTTCCGGCACTCGTCACTTTGGCAAAATAAACACAAACACAACAATGAAACGCCCAGGGACATAACACTGCAACACTACAATCTACAGTCTACAGACAAACCAGACGACGAGCCATAAAAGTACGTATGGCAGGCATGTACTCACTCATATCGTGTGTTGTTGTTTGACGTTGTTTTATGTCGCATTCTCTGAAATTGATAAAAGCGTTTTCATTAATAATGCCACATGTCACTCATCAGCGCCCACTGCTGCTGCTGCTTACCTTATATGCACAATTTTCCTGCTCACTTAACTGACTACCAACAAATTCATATGCAATCAATTCCGAGCGCTTCCAACACTTTTCGAGAACCGCCCAACAAAGCAAGACACATTTCGCAATCAATGTATGTACATATGTATGTTAGTAGCTGTACGCCAATAAGACAAACAACAACAAAATGATAGATGTGAACAAAATTATGAGCGCCACAAAATTTCGCTCATTTATGTTCCAGCCATTAACGCTGTCGTCGTTGTCGTCGTACTAGGCTTCAATTACCAGGTTTAGGGTTGGGTTAAACTATTGTGATACAAAACAGCAATATCACCAGGTGGCACATTGCAAGAGCTGCATCACATCACTGTCCATCATTTTAAATACCAACTTTAGTTGTAACATCAAGAACAACAACAGCAACAACATAAACAAAGCATAATGACAATTTTCATTGATGGATGGATGCGTTGCTTTATTGTGGTCTACGCGCTTGCGCCTTTCTTTTCTCATCATCCTTGATCCACTGTACTGTCACTGTTACTGACTCACTCACTCACTTTTTTTTGTTTACAAAGTAGCCAACAAAGCTGTTTAAAAATCAATTTAACATTAAAAAGAAAACAAGTGACATAAAAACATTTTAATGTAACAAAAACACAAAAAAAAAGCACTTCACATGCATTCGAAATGCAACAGTGTTGCCAGCTCATCGAAAGCACCGAAAAGCATACAGAAACGCACTAAAAATTGTTTGATTTAGCAACAAAGTCTCTCTCTCTCCTTCGCTTATGCTCTCAGTAAAAGCCACATCATTTTTAACATGCTTCTTTTTGTGTAGTCCATTGATTCTATTAACATTTTAATGCTTGCATCCATTATGCAATTCAATGTAATTCCTTTATTTTCCTTCTTCACTCATCTCACATAAACATCTTTGGTGACATATGTTTTTGTGTTTTTTATCTCTCGTGTCAACCGACTGAGACTCGCCATCTGTTGGGAAAATGTTGCATTTCGTATAAGATTTGCAAGCACTTTAAGTTTGGTGCGCAGACTACTTTATGGACTTTATGTACTCCTCAGCAACCCTGATTCATTTATCGCCAACTTTTAATCTCCTCTACTATTATTGTATAGTACGTACACACGCTCGCTGCATGCAGACTCTCATAGAAAAGACGTGAACAAAAGGCTACAAATTAATTTAACAAAACTGAAAATGAATATTTTGAGGCTTCATTCCTGCTTTTACTTATTGACAAATTGTCAATTAAATGTTTGCAAAATGAAAAACTAAAAAATTTAATTTAAAAAAAAAAAAAAAAAATGAAAAGAAATAAATAGCCAGTCAGTGGTCGCGCAGTCAAGTAAATATTTGCAAAATTGTGCAGTGCAAAAATACATCAACTTATGTAATTATGTTTGTATGCATTTTTTTTTCGTTTATTATATTATAACAATTTGTCGCAAACTCGGACACAGCAAACCAATTGGACAGGCTTTCCAACATGAGACTCGTCAGGCCCGTCGCACTGGTTGCGGCAATGCGTAGACCATGCACAGGTACTGCCACGAAGCATCCATGACTACTCTGGAGTTGAGTGGGTTAATAATATAATTCGCCATGCTTCCTTCCGATCTATTCGTTTATGCTGGGTACTAGGCTGTTCGTCCAGCGTCTTTTTGTTGAGCTACCACAGCGGGTGAGCCACGTCCGGATGGTGGAAAATCTCATTTGGATCCTCTGTGCTCTTACTTTATCCGGAGGCCGCGATCTCCAAGTATCTCCAGGCATCTGCTGTCTCAATGCCGGGTATATCTTTTGGTACTAGTAAAAGGCGCTAATTATTGTAATCTGAGCGTACGTATGTAAGTTGGTACATATATGTGAATCTTGTATTTATTTTAAAATTGCACTCAGCAGATAACATGATAAGTTGGTCTATCGTCCAATTCCAATAGCAGTAATTAAAAAGAAAAATACCAAGCCACATAATTGATGTTCGTGTTATTGATCAGTAAATTTATTTTAATCGACAACGAGTTATAAAAAATATATTCCGTCAAACTAACCAAATGTTTAGAACATCTGTTAAAGTTAGGTGTTCTAGCGTCATTTTTATGTAGAATTTTGCAAACATATAAATGACAATCTGTACATACTTTTGTTTCTTCTATTGTTGCTTATGCTGCTGCTGCTTTGACTTTCATAGACTCATCGTCATCATCATAGTTTTACGGCTCAGCAGCAGCAGCAGCATCAGTAGTCATTGTGGTAAAATAACTGATGTTGCTGCTGGAGTCCCTTAAAGGACTATCTATCCATTCCATACGTACATACATACAGTATAGTAAATGAAGCTGACTTGTTGTTGTTGTTGCATATTGTTGTTATTCTTATTTAGTTAGAACGAGTATCTACTTCTGTACAATGCAATGCACAATTTTTGTTGGCTTTAGATTTTTGGGAAATTTCAATAAAATATTTTTGTTTTCTATGATTTGTGAGTTGTGTTTGTATTTGTGAGAGTATTAAAAGGCATTTGCGTGGTTTCTCTCTTTGTATAGAGATTCCAATCCAATTCCTGATCCAGTCCAGGTCGAAATTTCTTTCGAAATATAATTAAAATGCTGAACAATAAATTTGACTGCTTTGCTTTGGTTACAGTTTGTTTGATTGGGCTGAGTGAAAGAAAATCACTGAAACATGACAAAATCTAAGAACAAATTCAAGGTATTCATTCAATGTTGTATACAAAGTTACCAATTGAATGAATGATGCATGGAATATACTTACACATATACATTACATTCATATCTACAATATATATGTATGTATTTATCCAGACAGTATCAGAATATACAGTATGTGAACGATTTGTTTAAAGGGATACAAAAATATTGTGGTTTTCATTTTTGAAAATTTATTTTATAAATATATAATTATTTATTGTGTACATATTTTGCTTTTTTTTTAATCTAGAAATACAGAACTAAAATTGCAATGCAATGTATGGGTGCAATGAGTGAAAGAACAAAACACCACCTAACTTATCTAAATCAAAGCTAACTCAGCAGACTCAATTATGTACGGGACCAGAAACCTTTAAAGTGAATCTTTTGTTTAATGTGCATTTGGTTTGAATCACTCACTCACTCACCTATTCAGTCGCTCAGCCCCTGGTAGGCAAACAAACATAATTTAACAATCCAATGAACTTCTATTGGAGTAAAATTCCTTTACCTGGAATTAAACGCAAAGTAATCCCATTGAACTTTGTTCCATTTAATGTTTTGAAATCGATTCGAATCGAATAATCATTTCCAATGAAAAGCACTCAACTTCAATTGAGTTACGCCACCTAAACATCACAATGTATTTGCTTTACCTGCCGGGTTACCTACCTACCGTCTTACAGAAGGATGGAGAAGGACACGTCTAGCTGGTTGCCACCTATAACAGCGGTAGGTAGAACTAGTAATTCAGAAAATATGATTACATAATATTTTCCTTTGATTGCATAAATTTAATTTTAAAAATCAGTTACATATAATTTCAGAAAACACGAGATGTACGAGTCGACAAGTACATACACAGTGGTGGTACCATTACCATTGTATATGAGTATAAGCAGAGATGAGTGTGATGTGTTTGCGGCAGCAGTAGCGGCAGTGGCTTCAACAGGCAATCGACCGACCAACCGACCGAGTGAGCACCCATAAAACGTTAAAAGTCTTTTGGAATTTCATTTGGAAAAGTTTAATTCGAACTCAAGCAGCAATTTGAATGAGGAAGAGTAAAGGCAAAAGGAATGAAAAGCAATGGAATGTAGCAATGAGTGTGAGTGCTTGGACAGATATACTGCTACTATGCTACGGTACATGGCCCACTCAGTTGAAGCTAAGGAAAGGAAATAAGTGGAAATAGCATCAGCAAAGAAAATCAAATATTGCCAAGGAACCACAACCAGAGTTTTTTCAAGCAAGCCACACTCAAATCACAACGAGCAAAAAATGAATTGACGCAACAAGAGTCAGCCTCAGCTGCTTGAAGAGATCCACTAAACCGCGAAGTAGCTCCAGCACCAATTGCAGCAGCAGCAATCTGCCTTCTTGTGATGCGTTGAAATAAGATGAAATGAGATTTTGTTGCAATTTATTTGTTGCTTTCTTTTTTTTTTTTGTACCTTGACGACGTTGAGAGCTAAGTTCCAAATGAAATGAAATGTTTTATGTTTAAACTTTGAGGTGGATGGATCCTATGTAGAAGGGGATAGGCAATTGGACAAGCAATATAGGATGCAATGCACAATTTAAAATTGAATCAGCGGCAGCAAAAAGCAGGAAAGTAGATGAAAATCAAAAATATACTTAATATGAAATTGTGCGAGAGCACATCAAAGACCAACAACCAACTATGTATTTATTGCCAGCCTGTGTCAACTTTGCAACAATCATCAACCAACTAAGTAACCACCAAGGAATCAACCAACCAATATATCAACAAACCACATGACAACGAATGAAGTTAATTCCTGCTATTTTAACATTACTTCATCATCGACGAGGCATCTTGTAATATGGCAAGTACCTAACTATCGAGAGTTTTTTCGTTTCTTATCACTTTTTTTTTTTTTTTTAGATCTCAACTGTTTATCAGCCTTATGTATAATGAGACGTGGTAGTGCCATACCAGTTACCGAAGACTTTCTGCAGATCTAAGAGATTCCAAAAATCGTATTGCTCTCATTTTGAGATATTTCCATCAAGTATGAGATTATTAGTAGCTTATATTCTAATACTATGTAACATGAAGTATGTATATACCTTGCAGATATAAATATATTACCTACATAAGTATTACAGATTAGTTTACCATACAATTCTTGGATCCATATCTTTGCCAGAAGCCTCAACTTTATGGGGAATGATTAATCAACCACACGAAAATATACTTATAAGAATTTCAATCAGATGGTCAACTTGAACTTGAATTTGGAAATATACTTAGAATAAATTTGTGAAACACTATACGATAGAAGATCAAAACTAAAAAAACATTTTCAATAATTTTATGGAGTATGAAGTTTAGTTTAATTTATGTATACCGTATACCATAAAAACAAACAGTATTTAATGAAAGTTTTATTCCAGACAACGAACTCTTAGGGAAGAAGAGGATTTATTTTGTAAATTTTACTCTTTCGTTTTTTGATGAGAAAACTCTATCATAAAATGTTCTTCTTTCTATATTAGAAAAGGAAAATAGTACGTATAATTCTTTTGAAGTCAAACTTTGCTTTAATGTTCACATGAAGCTTATGAAATTATTATGTACTTTGCTGTTTTATATTTTATTTTCTTTACACAAGGTATTTTAATTTTGAAGCGACATTTGTAACGCACACATTGATCAAAACATCAAGGACCCCTGAGAGTACATACGTATGTCACAGACTTCTCACTCAATAAACTCTGGACCCATATGATTTCCGGATAGTACCAACCTTCAAACAATATAATATCATGATATTCTGACAATTAGTTTATAAGTTACATTGGTTTTAGTGACATACATATATTTCTCCAATTACTGGAAGTGGTAATATAGAGCTAGAAAATATAAAACATTCTATATTTTTTTTAAATGACAATTGGATTTATCTATTTGTAATGTGAATGGTATTTATGAATTCAGTGAGACCATAAATAATCATCTTTCTGTCTTAGAATTTTATTTGGTTGTTGTTTAGGTTTATACTTAATAAATAAACATTGGAATGCGTTGATATTTGTAACTACAACTTGGATGCTGTTGGTGATGACAATGAGGATGAACGATGAACGCGAGATTCATTTTCTTGTATATTTAACTATATAACCACAATCTGAGAGTTAAGTTCTATCAAAAAACTTTTTAATTAAAGTGTTAATGAGCGCAGAAATATCATCAAGGGAAACTCACAATGAATGGTAACACTTAGTGTGGCAGTGGTGTTGGATTGGACTGGATTGGGTTCGAATGGAATGGAAGAGAAGCGAAGCGGAGAGGCCTGTCGGAATTGGGCGTTTATTAAATACTCTTGACAATGATGATGCTGAAGTACATAAATAAAATAATATTTAAAATCTGAATAAACAACTTTAGATGCTGTCATGGATTCATCATCATCATCTTCATTTTCTACTTTTATCGTAATCGACATTTGTCAGTCAGTCAATCAGTTAGTCAGTGTTGTTGACTATGCATTTACAACAAAAGCACTTAAAGCTCTAAAAGAACACTGGCATTGACGTTTACCCATAGGAGTCCAACATTCATTCACTCACTCACATCACAGAAATCAAAAAAGACAGAGGTCTCAGAGACACAAAAAATTTGCTATAAAGAGAACAGTTTTCGTAGCATGAGAAGACACCAAATGGTGGCTGACAGAGGGACGGACGGACAGTTGAATGAAGGAACAGACAAGGCACACTTTCTTTGAAAAACCTATTTCAACGTACGTCGCGTGTTTATTTGCCAATTTGAGTAACGCACCAACGGAAACTTAGGAAACGAATGGTGACTTTGGGGGTTAGTGGGTGACACAGCAGCAGCAGCAGCAAGTAGTTGCGGCAGCAAAGGTTGGCAAAGTTCTGCCGCATAAGAAAATTTCATTATGCCTTTATGACTTTTGAAGTGGTTGGTTGAGCAGGCGGTGGCGGTTGCTGAAGGAATCTTAAGGCGCGCTTAGCAATCTGCCATAGAAGTTGGCAGCTAAGAAAGTAAAATGATGACGACGAGGAAGGCGACTGACTCAGGTGCATATTTCATAAAATTCCACTACACTGTACAGCAATTGCTTCTTTCTTCTATGCCCTTCGAGAGTCAGTGTATGTAAGCAATTGTGTATATATACATATATGTATATATATATGTGTGTGTGTGACTATTTACTCTCACTCATAAATAAATAATGCCGTTCTGAGTATTGCTCATGCTTATTGCGAAAATGCAATTTTATTTCAAAAACAAGCAGAAGACAAGCAGAAAACGACGATGAAAATAAGTACATACTAAGAAAAAAATAAAAAGAAAAAACGGTTAACTTTCTTTATACAGAATAACGAAATACAGTTGAATCTCGATTATACGAACGCCTCTATAAACCGGTTACATTTGTCTAACGAAATGCTGAGTTGGTAACTAATTTTATGCCTCTTCTAAGCCGTGATTTAGTTACCTCCATTATTCGCGTGATTTAACATTTATTATTGCTACAAATTAAAAATAGGGAAATCACATTCTTAATTTCATATTGTAAGCGTGGTTCTTCCAATTCAAGAATGGGAGTTTGTGAGCAATCGAACAGAAGTAATATATAAGTAAAACCCACTTTGGGTCAAGCACTACAGGCTCAAAGAATTGATTGATTTTAAAATACGTATAACTCTAAGCTATATATGCAAAATTTGGATCCACCAATTCCGATGGTCTATTACGCACTAAACTTCAGAGGAACACTCTTCAGACTATGATAAAGTTTAACTAGTTTAAAACCAGTCCAGCGGTTTCGAAGTCCATAGAGAACAGATGTACATATATAGATCCAATATTAGATATATATAGAGATAAACTGAGATTTTAGATTCTTCGTAATAAAAAAGTTTTGTACAAAACATATTGTGGGAAAAATAGCGAAAAATAATAAGGAAGGTAGCAAAACCCACGCATTTTAACTAGAACACTGGTACTTGCGTGTGAACTCAAGAAAAAGCATGGATCAGATGTTACTAAGAAACTTTAAGGTAGCTTCTCATTTCATAAGTCGTGGCAAATTCTAAGCTTTGTTTTAAATCGATTGAAAAGTACTTACGACGTAAGTTATTGTATTATATCCCGTATTTATCTAATGAACCATGCTTTTTTTACTGCAAACATTGTAAATTCTTGCTTCGTCTAAAAAAAATGAAGAGTTAGTCATTTATTTATCATGCAAAACTTGCAAATTTTGATGATATTTCATGTTTTTCATTAGGGGCAAAAGTTGATCATGTGTTTTGCGATTTGTTGCCTTCAGGAATGTATTCAAAAAGTCATATATAGAAATGGATTAGTGCAATCTCTTATAAGTACATACACTTATTGAAGTCAACATAATTTGCAAAGTAAACAACGAAGTCTATATTCAAAATCAGTTCCTAGTATATAACACAATAATTTCCAATATAATTTCGAACTATGCAATGTATGAAATAGGTAAACATGGAATCAAAGTAGGTTTTTTTTTATACAAACATGTGGCAGGCACCTATGGCACATTTTTATTCAGTCATTCTACTATTTAAATTTCGTTTGTAATACTATGTTAAAATTCAAGTACTTTTTTAAAATAAAAGAATTTCGCTTGATCTGGTAAGTTGGTATTACAAATTAGTATGTTATTTTTGCTATCATTCCAATAAGATTAAGGTTCAAGCAGATTTTAGTACAAATTCTCAATAGTATTATATCTGTGTCAACAAGTCAGAGTAGCTTATGTCGAAAATTGAGTGAATTGAGTTTGAACGCTATTATTATTAACCGCTTCAATACACGTATTTTGGCTAAAAAATGTTCTAAAAATATGGTATAGAATCATAGTTATATATAGTTTACCCTGACCACTAGAAATTCGCACACCTATGATTTTTCACAATTCCAATTTTCAAACTCTTTTAAACAATTATTGGAATAAATAAACTAAATAAAATGTATACTTGTTAGAAAGGTTGTGAAATCTACTTTCATAAAAATATTTTACAAAATTTATTTAGCATGTATTTTATTTTTTATAATTTTTTTTGTGTAGCATCTTATAAATATGAAATGAAACCAAACAGAAATTACTTTACACAAAATGGGCAATATCTCAAAACAACGATTTTCGACATAAGCTACTCTGACTTGTTTACACAGATATATAAAAAAAGTAAATACAGTTCACCATATCGGTATCACAAATCCCTGCTGGTCCGTGTCTGCCTAATAAACTTTGCCTAATTTCTTTCTGAGGACAGAACAATAGCATTATCACCCAGCAGGTTCAATCTTATTAGCTTATTATAAAGCAAGGTTAAAATGTATTGTTTGAGCCGTTTAATATATTTATTGCCAGCATTGTTATGTTATATGAATTACTATGAATATTGCGTTTTATCGATACGTTGAAATTTATGTGATACAATAGAGTAGTTAAGAGTTATTGATTATTATCTTAAATTATCTGTCTGCATTTTTTTTTTTTTTTTGAAAATTGAGGGAAGCAACCACTGATTACGGAATCGCCCAGTTTGGATTCAACAGGTATGTCAATGGATATATCTTTCATCATTTTGCTAATAATGAGATAACGAAGCATTATTGTATAGCTTGACTGTTCTTACCTATTTATTTCTAGCCGTTCTAATATGAAACGAGCAAAAACCCCAGAAGACTTGGCACAAACCAATGCGAATAAACGATTGCAGGATCTTGTAGATAAGAATGTCACGGAACTTCGTCAAAAGTGTGAACAAGCCTTTTAATCTATCCAAAAGGTTATAAAGATAAGCCCGGATTCATGAACCCAGAAAGTTATTAAATGTCCTTAAGACGGAACAAAACAATTTTTTTAAAAGCCGATGTAATAAAATTTTTAATGGGAAAATAGTGATGCCACGAGAGCCACAGCCACAACCACCGAAACCAGTGCCACAACCACAACCAATGAAAATCGATTATCTATTTGATAACCGTTTAATAAATCCCAATACTATTTCTTTCGGAAACAAGGTAATGAAGAAATATGGATGGTTTTTGTTTAAGTTATTCCCCAAGTGAAGTGAAGAATCTGAAGTGGTAACATGGAGAAGCAAGTGATAAAGCATCTGACGAGGCAATGAAGAAAAGATAAAGAAATAAATGGCTTATTGGAAATTTAAAATTTAATAATAATTTTGGAAGAGTGTACCGTCATTTAAATATTTTGGTATAAAACAGACACAAAATGTTTAGTATGTGTATAAATAAAAATTTTAAGTAAGTTTTGGTTGTAAGTACTTACATACATTCAAATGTCATATTGTATATCTTAATATATTTCGGGAACAAAATTATGGGCAAGAAGCTATTGTATGTGCTATATATAGACATTTTTCTTCGAAATGTGGACGTCTTTGTTTAAATCAATCTGAATAATATTCACCGTTAGTCGTTTAACCCTTTTTAAGGTAATCGATGTGAATGACACCGCGTGCATCCCAAAAAACCGTCACCATGACATTATTAGCCTACAGACCCATCTTCGCCTTCTTTAATGCACGTTCACATTACGAAGTCTACTGCTTTGACTGATCCTTGGTCTTGTGTTATGATGTGTTGATATTACATGGTCACCTTATACAACGTATATGCTCCTTTGTTATCTCACTCTTCTAGTGCGTTAAGTTTAGCAACACTTATGTTTTTCTGTTCTTTATATTCTTCTTATTCGTAACATCATATCGACTACACGTGTGTGTACAACTTAGGTTATCATCATTTTATCTTTTGTACAATAAATATACTTTAATCTATGTTTCATCCACGGTTACGAAATGGTACAAAAACTCCTTCGGACTGCGATTAAGCATCTCCAAACTATCTTTTGAAGTGGCCACACAGTTGCGCTTATGGTCTAGTGAGAGCAATCGCAGAACCCATCGCTCGTATAACATATTTATTTTCAAATATTCATGTAAATTGTGATATAACCGTCCAGTTAAATGCCTACAGCCTCAGCAACCTCACTCTCTTTCATTCTCTGATCGACCCATTATCATTCCATAGATTTGATTCACGATTCCTGGTGCGACGACTTGTGCTACGAACAAAACGGGATTCAGTAAACCATTTTTTACCATTGAAATTGATGATGCCGAGTCCTTATAGCATTTATAAAATTTACGCAAAACATCATTATTGCTATTTTCATCAAAATATCGAGGTTGCTTCAAAACTCAAATTAAATGACGCAACGTGCTCCAAAGATAGTAGAAAGATAGTAGTCAGATGATAGTTGACAGACGGAGTGTAGGCTCATTCAAAGATCTTAGAGATTGTAATATTCTGAAGATGAGAATTTGGATAAATTTGCCATTGGCAGCCAATTAATTAATGATTAAATTCATACATCCCTCAAAAAATAATGACACAGTTATGAAGTCGAACACTTTATATAAACTGCTACTGTGTTCTTCCCTGTGCATTTTTCTAGTAGAAACTTGTATTAGGTACCGTCAAACAAAGCAAAAGAAGAAAGATTGACATCCAACCGAGTACGAGGCGATACAAATTCCAAAAATATTTACCTGTAAAGATAAAGTGAAGAACCATTAAAATTGCCAAAATTACTTGGATATAGTTAATACAATAGTTAATCAAATAACTAATCATTAATCAAAATTTTTTTATTATGATTTTTAATCATTTTAAATTTAATCAGATTAACTTTGGGCAAAACAATGTGCAAAACCTACAAGTTCATTAGCTAGAAATTTGAAATGTTTTTATAAGAATTTCATCCAAGAGTGATTGTGGTAGACATTTCCGTCATTTCTATTTGTGTCCAAAAAATTATTCGTTTTACAAGAAAGTCATCGAAATATTTGAGAAATGTTGGAATGAATATATTAATTTTGAAAAATGGTTTTTAATTAATTAGCTTTAAGACTTTATGAGTCATTTGTTTATTCATATGAAGAAGTGCAGATGTACATAATGACATGTATATAAAGGTGCTGACATATGATCATAGAAATATGACATGTTGCCATATATCTGAAAAAAGATAATGACGCATTTGACAAAAAAAAAATATGCCATGTAAATATAATCGAACATCAAACATTTGTTGTATTTCTATGGCATATTACATGATCGTGTGAACACTTCATCATAGAAATGAAATCCGTCTCGGAAGGAAAATAAAAATGTAATTGAAGAAAGTAAATAGTTTAGATGTCATGCCAACTTAGAATCAAAAATGGGAAAGTCTGTCACGAGTCAATCTTGATAATTGTCTTGTTGCGCATGGTTGATCTTATATATTTTTTTTTAATATGCGAAAAAAGCCAAATGTTGAAAGGATATTTCATTTAATGAAAATGAGTCGTTGCTTGTGGGATGCAACTGATGAAAATAGAAAGAAGGAAAAATTCCGGAGTCTCACGAATCAATAGCACAAGAAATTCATTGCGACAGGAACGAAGTAAAAAAAAAAAAAAATTCTTCGTTCACAAATGAATGGTAAGTGTGAACTTTTATTTTCCTAATTATTTCATTGGTTTAATTTTGTTCATCAAAACCAGCAATTCCGGTATCCTGGAAGAAGCGTAAAACAAAGCAAATCGATAAAGATTTGCGTTTTCAATGATATTTACAAGCGATAGTGGGAACACCTCCACTACCGTCACAGGCATCTAAACTTAAAATATGGTCAAAATCTTTGCTGGGCTGCATTACCGCTCTTTTCTCCGAAATGGAGGTGGAAGACGAGAGTCTTGGAATTCAATTTTCTAGAGAATTGTACACTATGTTCAATGATTTTGAAGATCGGAAAACATTATTGAAACGGCTGATACTCTCTAATACAAGGATGTAATAGATTAAAATATAAAATGAACAGCCTTTGTGATAAATCGCGAACGAAGGTATAATTGAAAATGATTTGCAAAATTTTACGGTTGAATGTGAATAAAAAACTGATAAATAATTTTGAGTGTATTTACTTGATTTATATAAGTATTTTAATAGTATTTATTTGATATACGATTTATATTTTAACAGTTTTTGGTTATATTTTTATGATAAATCAAAATGGGCATTTTGAAATGCTGCAATCATCGCTGTCGCTGACGTTGTCTGTAGATTGTTCTTTCTTTTGCTTTTTGTTATTTCTTTTTTGAGTTAATCAAAACAGAAGAATTTTTTTTTTTTAATGCTCTTTGTTTTTTGAGTTGAGCTAGACTCCGTTTATTAGACTACTACCAATCAAGGTACAAATACCTTATGAGGTAGCAGGTTTACTACGCTACGTGTATACATATTTACAGTATTTACTTACTCTAATATCCTAAATATCTATCATAACATAGTTATTTATTAAATTTTTATATTGCCGTCTTCTTAGTCGGTTTCTTGGGTTTGAGTGGACAAGTCTCCTCGCCAGTCGGTTGATGTGATTCCTCAGTATGCCATTGTATCGGCTTGTATGCTCTTTTATTTGATCCTCAACGTAGGAGCAACCTCTGCACTTTTAGTCTATTGTGACTTGGCTGCCGTACCCCATACATGGATACCATACGTCCAGATCGGCGCGACAATTTGGGTGTACACTGCCCTCTTGTTGTAGACACACAGGCGACTTCTACTGCATAGTAGCCAGTGGAGACGACGCAGTCTGCTCCTGCACGTCGCTATTGTGACCTGTATCTGTTTACGGAATGTGAGTTGCCTGTCAAGGACAAGTCCCAAGTATTTTGCCTCTGACCTCATTTCCAGGTTCACTCCATTGAGGCTGGCGA
>JAWNKV010000099.1:0-22963 GCA_035041805.1 Amiota mariae
CAAACTAAAAATTTTCCGGTCATCAGAAGAAGAATCAGATGAATTACAGGCTGCAAACAAGCTGATGGATGACCTTACGCTTCTGGACGAAGCAACAAGCACGCCAAATAAATCAACTACCGATGCTGAAGGTCGTGCAGATTAACCTAAAGTATTCCAAGAATGCCTCAGATAATCTTGCCGTCCTTCTAGGCGAGGAGGACGTTGACATATGCATCGTCCAAGAGCCCTGGGTCAGAGGCACTGACATTTTGGAACTCAGGAACAAGAACTATAAGATACTATACGTTTAGGTCTGTGACAAGCCAAGATCATGTATTTTAGTCAAAAACAATGTAAATTCTTTCCTTTGTCCTCAATTCTGCACAGGTGATTTGACAACCGTCAAAATTAAAGTGTTGGAGGAGAAAGCCATGTTTATAGCAGCGGTGTACATGGCGCACAACAAAGAGGCGGCTCCGGATGAGATTGCACAGTTGACCGCCAGTGCGACAGCCAACAACACACCCCTACTTTTAGGATGCGACGTCAATGCACGCCATACGCTATGGGGAAGCACCGAGGTTAACGAAAGGGGCGAGTCGCTATTTAATTTTATTAGTAGTTCCAGTCTGTTAGTTTGCAATAGAGGAAATACTCCAACCTTCACATTCCCTAGTACAGAAGGCTTCCCGGGGTGGGAAGAGGTACTAGATATAACTCTTCTGTCCGAAAGTTCAGAGGTTCAGGTCGAAAACTGGAGAGTGTCTAACAAAAGATCTTTCTCGGATCACAGTTGAATACTCTACAATTTGAATTTGAAAACAACGGATTCTGTTCCATTTGGAAACCCACGCAATATAAAATGGGATGTTTTTACAAGGGTAACTAAATCGAAACTGAATACCTTTACATGCTCAAACATTGACTTCAGGGACGAAATCGAAAGGAGGGTTAAATATCTTGAGGAAGCTTTCGGCAAAGCGTACAAGATATTCTGTCCAATTAGAAGGAGCCATAAAGTTTCCCACAGTGGTGGAACGAAAAGCTCTCGAAACTCAGGGAGAAAACGAGAAAGCTCTTCAATCAGTGTTACACGGATAATAACTGGAAAGTCTATAAAGACTTCTCAAGACTTACAAAAAAGCCATCAGGAATGCCAAAAATAATGGTTGGAAGGAATTTTGTAAGTCAATCGATTCTACTTCTGTCTCAGCAAGATTAGGAAAGGTCAGAACCTTTCCAAGGAATGGGCAAATCCCTGTTTCTTGAAAAAGGAAGATGGAACATGGACGGAATCATCTGCTGAGACACTTGACCTCCTACTCAAAACACATTTCCCCGACTGCAAAGATGCGACAACTGATTCGGAAGTACCCGTAGGGTTACGGGAAATTTCACGAGACGTTGATTCGATCTTCACAGAGAACAAGATTACGCAATCAATCAATACGTTTTCACCCTATAAATCGCCTGGCATGGACGGAATTCTTCCGATAATGCTACAGAAGCTACAGGACAAGGTAGTTCCGTGGCTAAGGAGGATTTTTAGGGCATGTATTTGTCTAAGCCACATACCAATGAGTTGGAGAAGAGTCAAAGGTAGTCTTCATACCAAAGGCTGGGAAAATTGGCCATGAGTCGCAAAAGATTTCAGGCCAATCAGCCAAACATCGTTCCTCTTGAACACGATGGAAAAGGTATTGGAGCTCCATCTTGGATCCATTATTGATAAATTTCCCATCTCGACTTGCCAACACGCATACCTCAAGGGTAGATCCACGGAAACGGCTCTACATGAGGTTGTCCGCACGGCAGAGAGGGCGATTTACTATAAACAATACTCTCTCGCAGCATTCTTAGATATATAGGGTGCTAGGATTGGCGTAGAGGAAGACATTAGGGAATGGATAGTTAACATGCTTGAAACCAAAACAGTGCAGTCAGTGTTAGGAAACTCGACTCTAACCAGATATGTCAATAGAGGGACACCACAGGGCGGGGTAATCTCTCCACTGCTGTGGCTGTTAGTCATAGATAACATTCTCAAGGTTTTAGAGGATACAGGGGCAAGGGTAGTCGCCTTTGCGGACGACGTTGTGATCATGGTATCAGGGATGTTTCCTAGTGTGATAAGTAACATCATGCAGGAAGCTCTGGGGAGACTGTTAAAATGGGCCACAGGATGTGGTCTAAACGTTAATCCAAGCAAGACAAACTGATGCTTTTCACAACGAAAATCAAAATACCAACTTTCCCACTTCCTCTTCTGAATGGACAACAGCTTCATCTTTCCAACAAGGCCAAGTACCTGGGAGTTATGCTGGCCGCAAAACTCGATTGGAAATCCAATATAGAGCTACGGGCTAGGAAAGCCTCTGTGGCCTATTACTCTTGCAGAAGATTGCTTGGTAAGAGATCGGGCCTACGCCCTAAAATAACAGCATGGATGTATACAGCAATAGTACGTCCGATTCTTACATACGGGGCAATTGTTTAGTGGCCAGCTCTAGGAAAGAGCTACATAGTGCAACAAACTTAGCGGTGTGCAGAGGTCGGCATGTGTGGGAATCAAAGGAGCCATGCGCACGTGCCCCACGGCAGCACTGAGTGTACTGCTATATCTGCACCCAATTGACCTCCATATCAAAAACATTGTCTGCAACAGCGCGGTAATGTTAAAATAAACCAGCTGCTTGGCAGAACGGCCATATGGACATAGTAAAATACTAGGAGTGGTTAATAATCCTATGTTCAAGAGAACGACAGACTATATAGTGGCGCACAATAGCTTTGAGAGCGACTTCAAGGTAAAATTTCCTACCAGGATGGAATGGAAAGAGAACAGTTTTCAGAGTGATTTTGACATTTCAATCTTGACGGATGGGTTGAAGATGGAATGCGGTGTAGAATCAGGGGTGCAGTCACCACAAATAAGCTTAGACCACTCTTTCCGACTACCCGAAGAGGCCACAGTCTTTCAGGCGGAGGTCCTTGCCATTAGGGAAGCATGTCAGCTGGCCAGAAATAACGTACCGGAAGGCCGTAAGATAGCTATCTTCGTTGATTGTCAGGCAGCACTCAAAGCACTGCACTCCACCACTGTGAAGTCAAAACTCGTTAAGGAATGCAGGTCGACGATGAGCGAACTAAGACGTCAAGCTGATATCACTCTTTTATGGGTTCCCGACCATAGGAACATAGAGGGGAATGAGAACGCTGACGAATTGGCTCGTTCTGGTGCTTCTCTTGATGTTTCGTTGGCGGAAAAGGTCTCGATACCCCTGGCGGTCGTCAAAAGGAGCAACTTCCTATTCTTCCGCCAGCTGGCTAACGGACGGTGGAAAGATCTTGAATCTTGCAGAACGGCACGTGCTAACTCGCCTTGTTGCAACGAAAATAGGTCTTTTAGACTCATTAACAGAAGACGCTCGGAGACCGCAAGGCTCACAGCGGTTTTTACCAGTCACTGGTGTGTAGGGATGCACGCGGAGAGACTGGGTATTCCGTTTAGAAGCCATTGTAGGAGCTGCGGAAACGAAGAGGAAGAGGAGTCACTCTTGGCAAAGACTAGAAATAACTTTCTGGGCAAATACTTCATCGACAATCTCTCGGACTGTTTAGTCACATGCCCAGGTGATTTACTCAAATACATAAATTCGACAGGTTGGATTTAGTAATACTGATTGCGTTCGGCGAGGAAGTGGTATCAAAACGGCACTCTAGTGCTAATTGTGGCTCGTAGTGGACTATGCGAGCCAGCCACGGAAACCAACCACCAACCAACAGGGGTTTTCAAATTATCGAAATTTCGATTTAACGAGGTTAAAAAAAGAAAAATGCGAATTAACGGCGTTTTAAATTTCAGTTGATTTTCACATATTGTCTAACTTTAAAATTTTGTTGGACATCATGATTTGAAACATTATATTGTATTGAAGTTGTTGAATGACTTCAACTACTTCTGCCAGCGTACCGGATACAGCCACGTCAATATCAACATTCACGTAATCATCGAAAAGGGCAACATTTTCAGAGTTCTCAGATATACAATTTTATTTTAATCTATGTTCAATTGCTCGTCTTGAAATAAATTTTCGTAGAAATCTTTATTAAAACCGCAAGCACAGAAGCAGTTTTGAATACTATCTGTGTTGACACTATTCCACGCTTTATAAGCAATTTGCATTGCCGCAAATAGCGGACATTTAAACTATTTTTTTCTCATCTATTCTATTAACCAGATTAATAAGCGCGTAAGGCGACATGGAGGCGACAAAACAGTCTATAAAAGTTAACGGTAAACTGATAACAATTTTTTATTTTTTTTTACCTTGTGCATTACGAATTATAAGAAGTTTTAAAAATAAATTACGATTTATAAGAGGTTTTACGTTCATTGAATTGCAAATTAAAATACGAATTACCGAGGGGACCAAAATGTATGCAATTTTTACGAATTAACGAATTTGTTTCAAGGGACCAGCAGTTTGTTACGAGTTATTGAGGTTTACGATTTATCGGGGTACGAATTATTGAGATTCAACTGTACAAAATAATTAAATCACTAATCATAAGTAAGTTGCATGAGTTGACGTAATTTCTAGGGAGCATTTTTATATTTTTCAGGTGAACACATCAGTTTTAAAATAGCAGGTCTCGTTTAGGTAGTTACAAATGAAGCTTATTACATGATTTATTTAAGTTTATCTTTGTAATCAATATGGCTTTCAATACTAAGACGCTTCACTGTTTTTTTTTTTCACTTGTTCATTTTAGAAAACTCTGTTGACAGGTGCGTTACTTCCAAGCAGACACATAACATACTCAATAATTATAGAAAAGTTTGTTAAGTTTAGATTGTTGGCACGGAAATGCTGGAATAATTCCACCCAACGATTTTCAGCAGTAACATTCCCAGCATTCCAGCCAGTGATTCTTTCGTCTGTCGCAAAGCTAGAAGTAAGAGAAAATTCGTCGAACACTTTCGTAGCTTGGCAGCTGCTAATAAATCCTTGCATGATCAGCAAATCCATCACATTATGTACCTCTTTCCATGTAGGTACTTTCATCAAATTTGCCTATTCAAAAAATTTAATTCTTGCGTTGAATTGACACCATTGCTTCAAATTTACTTTGCTTGTCTTATAAAACTTAGTCACCGCAGATTTTACATTCTGCTGGTTAACATCAGAGTTGGTTTTCTTTCTTTGAAAGCGGGACATTTATGTCCTCACTGGCATCTGCGAGTGATTCTTTTGTCGATGAGAAGCCCAAGTTATTTCGTTTTGCTGCATTGACGCATTGCTGTGCCGCTAAGGTGGATGACCGGCGGCATTTCTCGTTTTAAGGTAAAGGAAACGTTGGTGCATTTATCCCTGTTGAGCTTTAAGTTCCATCTTCTATCCCAATCTTCAAAAGAATAAAGATTAAAATACACTTACATCATCGGCGTATGAAGTGAAAAGCCTTTTTGTCTGTCTTTTCCTTTTAATTTAGTTAATATACTATATGCTTAAAGTCTTAAACTTAAGCTACAGGGGCTGGGGGTGTTGTGGTCAAAGCTATAGCTTCTGGGGCTTTCGGTCGTTTCCTTTTAATTATCCAAATATTTTTGTATAAATTATAATTGAAAATTAATATATAAATATAATTTGTTAAAAAAAAAAATCTATATATTTATTAATTTAATTAGGTATATTATCGAATAAAGTATATAATAGAGTACTAGCTACTATGGCCTACGACTCTTTAGTTACATTTATGTATATTTTGTTGGCTACGTTAAGTTAAAGCATAAAATTAAAAATAAGATTAATATTTTCATTTGAATGTGGTTGGAGGAGATCTGATGGTTTTATATTTTTGAAATAGTATGCTCGCCAAGTCTGGGCATGTGGTCGATGGAAAGGGTGTAGACACAGAAACAGCGTTGTGCAGGAGTTTCATATAAAAGGTTTTTATACGTCAATTTAGTGTGTCCTATACGGAGGCAAACAAACATCGACCAAGATGTTTTTTTTTCAGTTAATTATTATTCTTCGTCGTCGCTGTCATCATCGCTTCCTCTGTCATCGTCTGGAATTGCATCGGAAGATCTTAAAGTGAAACATGTATAAATACGCGAGTTTCTTCGATGTTTACTCGGAGAGTCGATTCCTTATTTGGCATAAGTGTCAGTGACACATGAAATTCTGTTACGTGGCATTTCGACGACTAACTACCTGTTTACAGAGCTTTGGTCAACACTAATATGTCATTACCATACTCTGTACATTTTAGAGCTTTTAGGAGTTTATTACATGCTCAAGGTTTAACTTCAGTAAGAAATTTAATTACATACGTACATTACATACAAGTCTAAAAAAGCATGTAATTTTAACAACCCTGATTAGTACAAACATTGAGACATTTCATATTCTAAAAAGAAACAATCAACAAACAAATTCCATTTTTTTAGGAATCCTTTAATTATTATTTTTGACCAATTTTAAATGTTTGGAAGGCTGATTCTACTTCTCACTTACATATGTTCTTCACTTCACTTCCCATGCAAAGAATTACATACGAGTACATGGATGTATGAAAGTTTTATAAATTGTCTGGTTGAAAATGGAAAGTAAAGAAAAGAGTAGATAGCGTGAACTAATCGAATCAAATAAACTAACAATAAATATTATTTTTGTTGCCCATATCTATCAATTACTGTTAGATTCTTTTACACATTCTTAGAGACACACACACACATACATAAACACACAGAGATTGCCATATAAAAGCTAAAATTAATCTAAAATAAAATCATAGATGTAAAATGCATGAAATGAAAAGACTAAAAAAAAATTTAAGTATAAAGGAAACATAAACATGGGGCTAAATACAATGGAAGCGTGTGACTGACTCTACTAACCCGGTAACCGCTTAACACGCACGCATACTAAAGTAACATAGTCATAGTAGTTAAAGGATTTAGGCAACTTCCCCACACAACAATACCATACAATACAATACAACATACACAGTACAATTTTTTATTTTTCCTTTTTTTGTATGCAGAAATTTCTCTTTATTTATTTCAGTTGATGCATTACTCTTTGTTTGTTTGTTACTCTTTATTTATTGTTTGTGGAAAGGAAAATAAGGCAAGGTCGCTTTGCTATTAATATTAAGAGAACGAACAATATACAAATTCACCACTTTCGGCACACGGCATTTTGTATTCAACTCACCACACTCAACAAACTCTATCAAAATCAGCTCAACTAAACTGAACTGTGGTGAAGTCTTATGCGGTCTTTACATTTCTTTCCTTCATTGGAATTTTGGCAAGCGACTTCGGTTCAGTCTGCCGTTAAACTTCGTCGATGATTGTTCGTCCTCATCGGCATTCTCGACATAGTCGTTATCATCACCACCAAACGTGTGTTGCCGCATTGCCGTTGTAGCTGTCGCTACAGAAGTTGTCGTCATTATACTTGTTAATGCGCCTACCAGCTCGTCTTTTTAATTGAGCACGGTTTTATTCGGTTTCTTACAAGTTTTTTTGTTTGTTTTTGAATCATTGAAATCACTTGAGATTTTCCTTTCACATAAAATCGCGTGCTTATCGCGTATCATCATCACATAGAATTCAATTGATTTGAAATAGATTCACTGGATTAATGAAAGCATTTTCCTTTCGCGACGCGTTGAAATTAAAAGTTTTTTAAATTTTTTTCTAACAACATTTTTTTTTTATTTACAAAATAAATAAAAAGTGAAAAATTTTTATAAAATAATAAGCAAAAAAAGTATTTTAAAGAAAATTTACACTAGAAAACAGATTCACCCGGTTCAATTGACCGACGGTGTTTGTGAATTGATTTTTATTATTAAATGAAAGAAGACAACCATCAATATTATATATATTAAAGTCAATTGCTAGTCGAGATCACTATTTTGTGTTAGTGTTTCAGTGCAATATTCAAATATGCAAAATATAATTAAAACATAATAAGAACAAAAAACAAATGAAATAATAATAATAAATAAAACATAAAATGAATTAAATAAAATTATATATAGTAACATTGAAATAAATCAAACTAAAAATAAATTTAAAAAAAAATTAAAATAAAAAATAATTTAATCAAAAATAAAAAAAAATAATAATAATTAAAAATAAAGTGGAGAATTCAATTAGAAAAAATAAACAAATAAAAAATAAATAAATAAAAAATAAATAAATAAATAAAAAATAAATTAATAAAAATAAATAACAATAATTAAAAACAAAGTGGAAAATTCAATTAGAAAAATATTAAAACAAAATAAAACATTAACAAAAGACAAAACTGTATAAAACTTAATAATAAAGATAAATAAAAAAAATTTATAAAAAATAAAACCATTAAATCAAATATAATTAACACAAAACCCCAAAATCATTGACAATTATTCATATATATTAATAATAAAACAAGAAATTGGAATTTGAAAAAAAAAAATATTGAAAATAAATGTGCATCAAATTAATAAAAAAATAAATTATTGAAAATATTAACTAAAATTAAAAAAAAAATCTATTGAAGTAAGCATATTCTACAAAATTATTGAATAAAATTTAAATAAAAACAAAAAAAAAAATTCTTTAATAAAATAATAAAAAAACAAAAATTAACAAATTAAAGCCAAAAAACACAATTCAATAAAAAGAAAATAAAAGAAAAAGAAACTCACAATTTAATTAAACTTAAATTAATAAAAAAAAATAAACAAAAAATATCAACAGAAACTGCAACTAAAATACTTTAATGTTAACCGGAATAAACTAACCAATGAAACCACAAAATTTATTGAGACAATTGAGCTTACATATTATTAAAAGGATCAAAAGGATCTGAGTCAACAAAGTACTTAAAAGAAAAACACACAGAACAAAAACCAAAACACAACCAACAAACAACCTAAAGAGAATTTTATGAAGTTTGGAAAGGGGAAATAACATCATGAACATGATGATGGTTTAAAAGGTATGTTAACCGGTTTCATTACACATATGACATTATATTCTCATATACAAAGTGATGAAGGCCCATGTTTTGCTATCCAGTTCACTTTAGTTTAGTTGAATTGAATTCAGTTCTGTTCAGTTCAGTTCAGTTCAGTTCAGTTGAGTTCAGTTGAGTTCAGATGAGTTAAGTTGTTTTGCTTTCAGTGAAACCGCATTGCGTCACAAATATTATGGTATTCTAGTGTAGAATATATTAGGAATGAGATAATTTAGGTTAGTAGTAAAGCGTAAGATAGATTTGGCAAAAGAAATAAGAAAAATTGTGGTGAGGTAGTCAAGCAAAATTTGTAATGCTGCTTCTGCTGCTGATCAAAACTGACAACTTACAACTGTTGGTCCTGTTGTTCTTTATCACTAGTTTACGTTACTTTACATTCTCTTACCACTCTTAGCCACTTTATTCTTTAGACAACAACAAAAAGTGCGTGCATATATGGTGACATAGGTTATAAGGTTGCTTTAGGTTGTTTGAGTTTGACATCCCTAAAAGAAGGCAAATATTCTTTGACCAAAAATTATGCATGCAGACAAAGCCTATAAAAAAAAAAAAGAAAGGAAAAACGGAAAATGACTGACATAACAGAACAACTTACATGGAGCTAAAGTTCACTTGACATGAAATATAGGAACAAAGGAAGCAAACAACAATGAATAGAAATGAATAGAAACGAACGAATGAGCGAATGAACAGTTTCAGTTTTAGTTTTGTTAAAAGTTTGTCCAGTTAACCGGAAACGGAAATGGGCATATACATACATATACATGTATACAAGTGACAAGTGACAAATAGATAAACAGACAAAAAAGACATAAGGACAGAAAGGTTGGCAAGCAGGCAGGCAGGCAGGCAGGCAGTCAGTCAGTCATATAAAAAGTTATACATATACAAAACTACTAACAACCAGAGATAGAAAGATTTATCAGATGATTCTGTTCAGTTCAGTTCAGTTTTGTTCTGTTCTGTTCTGCTTAGTTCTTTTCTATTCTATTCTGTTCTGTTCTGTTCTGTTCTGTTCTATTCTGTTCTGTTCTGTTCTGTTCATTTTCATCTTTCATTCGAAACAACTTAACTCAACTCATTTCATTTTCGCACGCATTTAACTTTTACTGATTAGACATGGCAAACGCATATAGTATATACATACATATAACATATGTATCTAGATACACACATATGTATGGCATAAAGATACAATGTATATGAATGCGTATATACTTAAGGTACATAATACATTTTGCCATCATCATAAATCACACAAAAAGCAAAACATACAATACTTACTTACTTACTACAAGACGAGAGAGTGAAAGTGTGTGAATAAATAAAGAAAATAAAGAAAGTAGCACACTTAACAAGCGAGAAAAAATCACTAAAAAGGACATGTAGTACAAAAGGAAATGGAGATATGGTGATGTGGATGTTGATGTTGATGCTTTTACACAACAAATATATGTACACCATCTATATATAGTAGAATACATTCCAATATGTTTGTAGTATGTGAAGTTCAAATGTCAAAAGCCAAATTCAACATTTGACAGCTTCAACACTTCAACAAATACATACATAATACAAAATATAAAACAAAATATTGCGTTGCCAAGCGTTGAGAAACGAGCCTCGAAAAATATTAAAGCAAAAATCAAACAAAAACTATACAAAAACATATCAAGTTTTAGAGGAAAATCTTTACCATTGAAGAAATGAAAATAATGAAAAAAGAAGAAAATCAATGGGGAAATTTATTTCAAAGATAAGAGTTTAAGGCGTCTTAAATTCCATTGAAAATCCAACTTACTTCAACATAACAACAACAACAACAACAACAACACAACAAGTTCAAAAAGTATGCATCACCATCATCATCGTCATCATCTTAATGATGATTTCATCTTAAAGGCTTTTTCAGTAAAAAGGTTTGTAAACCTGAATGAGTAAAAATATTTTACTACTATACAACACATGATGATGATGAATTTGCATTTTCAAATATCCTTTGAATTTTGACAGGAGTCAACATTGAGATAAGCGTTTTTCTACCTTCGAAATGTTTAAGAAAAAGTGTAAAATTCTTTAAGAAAATTTAAATAAAACAAACTAAATTGAACTGAACTGAACTGAACTGAACTGAACTGTACAATGTAAAATGAAGCATGAAGAAATTTAAAAGGTTTTTCTCTATTTTCTTTTTCTTTCTCATTATTTTTTTTATTAATTTTTTGCTTATCTATTTAAAAGTTGGTAAACTTAAAACTGCTCGAAAGTATGCAATACAATTTGTTGTCTAAAACAATAAGGGGCAACAAAGAGAAAATAAATAGATAAATGAGAAGAATAAGAAACTTCAAAAGTTATTTAAAAAGCAGCAACTTCCTTACAACTTCCTCATCAAACTCATCAGCTTCATCAGCTAGTCTAACAACAACCTTTAGTAACACCTGCGTAACAATAACAAAAAATAAACATTAAGTATTTAGATACTAAAATTGTAAATAGTGCATAGACAGAGAGGGAGATATAGAGATAGAGATACAGAGATACAGAGAGGGAGAGATGCAAATCTACAAAAGATGGGATCGAAAAAAAGGAGGAGTTTGATTAGGCATAAGTACGGATACATGGAATGGAAGTGATATGCTATGTAGTAAATATGTGCTATGTAATAGATAAAAGAGAAAGTCCTAAGTTGAGTTCAGATGAGTTAAGTTATATGTATGTGTGCGTGTGTGGATTAGGTTAAGCAGTGTCACCAAGACTTGACAAATATCATGTCATGTAAACGATACCAAAGCAAAGCAAAGCAAAGCAAAGCAAAGAAAATAGTAAAATGGAATAGAAACACAAAATACAAAACAGAAAATAGAAAGAAAAAAATTCAAAGTCATAGGCAAATGGATCAAAAGGAAATACAACGTAAAAAATATAGTAATCTTTTGATCTTTGTCGAACTACCTTGGTTCTTACATTCATTAGTGAATCTCTAAATATCTGCTTCTTGTATTTCTTGGTTGTTTCTAGTATCTTGATATCTTATCTGCTTTGTAGGCGACATAAAGAAAATATCATATGGTTACGATATGTGAGACTGGAAAGTTGATCTACACAGACAGAGACACTCAAAGCCATTAGATACATTAATCGAATAATATGCGTATGAGTAATAAAAGTACTTACTATACTACATAGTATAGTACATTGGATAAACGAAAACATCCTAACCAATGGCAATGGGTAAATGGAAGCTAACCAAAATTGAAGTATAAAAGGCGAAAAATAAAGAAAACGAGCGACGTGACATGACGTGACGAAGTCCTGCTTGATTTATAAGCGCGTTGATATGTAGAACGTGTACAGCATTTGACTAAGTGACTAAGAAGCCAAGTAGACACAGTAGACACCAAGACGATGTGTGTGAGTGTTACAAGGATCCTAGATTTTGCGACGCGGCAAACACAAACATACTCCACTCACTTCATTAATCCACTAGACAAACACACGCACACGCAAACGCAAAAACACACTTCACTTCAATAGTGGATCATCATGAGTAGGAGGTAAAGGACTTACGTATATATGTAAATAAATGAAACAAACGCCCAAAAGCCAAAATCATAGGCGTTCGTTCTTAAGACAAACAAGAAACAGAACAAGAACAGAATTTAACAGAATTTAACTAAGAGGGTGGAGGGTAACAGACAAAAACAAACAAGCAAACAACAACAACATTAAGGAAACCTCAATTTCAACAAATATTGTAAATATGTATTCATAAAATGGCAAATGTTGCCAAAAAGTATGCTTAATTTTTTTAATGTTTCAACAAAATTTTCTCCTTTCACCTTTCTTCTTTCATTGTCATTATCATCATAATCATTATTATCATATATCATATTTATTTTTTAAAATACACAACTTCAAAGCGATGCGATGACATCAATCATTTGGCATTTGACTTTAGCAAACAAGAAAATCCCAAAATCGAAATCCCCAAATCTGTGAAACATTTATAACTATTTACATGACTACGCATAATCATCATCATCATCATCATCATCAACATCAACATCAACATCAACATCAACATCAACATCAACATCAACATCAACATCAACATCATAATCATAATCATAATCATCATCATAATCATCATCATCATCATCAGATTTTAACCAATTTGTGTGGTTTAGGATATCAAATTTTCCAAACAACCAACCAACCAACCAACTAACCAACAAAAAATATTGACACAAAAGCCAAAAGATTTTTTAAAGTTTCTTTCAAAAATTGAGGATATATATGAAATCAAAGATTATATGTACAAAAAATAAAAAGAAAATATTTTTTATTTTTTTCATATTAGAACATCAGTGTTCTATTTTTTATCAGATTCTGAGAAGTACTTTTCGTACATTTAATAAATAATAAGTATAATGTAGAGCAAATCTGACATTCTTATGACATTCAAAGATGTTTTCCATCTGCAATTTGGGCGAAAAAAATTATTTTAACAATAAAAAAATAACTCATTTTTGTTTATATCTTTCTTTTTAATTATAAAAAAAAATCTTAAAAATATTGTAATCATATTTATGCAAAAAAAAAAACATATACGAGTATTAGTTCAATTCAATATAGTTCTAAAATAAAAAATTATTTTCATTTTTCTAACAAGGAAAATATACATATGTACACATATGAATGTAGTTTAAATATCTTAATTGATTAAATTCTTTTTTTAATTATAAACAGTTTCTTTCTTAATTACTTTATTTCAACATTATACTTACTTAGATTACAAATACTTCTATTCATTGAGACATCAGCTCATTTCGAGCGCATCAGAGCGACTCTCTGAGCACAGATTATTTCGCAGCGTTGTCATATAGGACAATTCACTGTGGGTTTTCTTGCTGGATCCACTATTTCTCACATGAATGCATAACTTAATAGAGTATGAACTCATCCAAACTGTTGGTGAAATCCCTTACCCATGGCGTGAAACAACGCCGCTTAAAGACGATCCATTCTAAGCAGAAGCAACCCGAACATTCACTGCAATATAATCGCCAAGTCACTATTCTGTACAATCATATAAATGTTTAATGTAATTAGTTTTTTTTTCGAAAACATTATACAAAAAAAAAAAAAAAAAAAAAAAACCCCTTTGGTATCGAAAAGTTTCTGCAATCGACCTGGTACTGATTGCACTATATTTTGGAAAATTTACGGAGAAATGTCATTCCAAAGGCACCTTTCGACACTTAGCGATTGTCTTCTCACGCGTTCTTATCAAACATGGACTTCTTTTTCTTTTTATATAAGCCCATACATTTTCAATAACATTTGAGGTGGCCAATCCAATCAATATATTTACTTCCACATCATAAATTTGTAGTCATCTTGTGACAATGTCTTGTTGCAAAATAAATGACTGTCCAATCAATTTGCCAACCGAAGTAAACGAGTGATCATTTAGAATATGTAAATATTGACCCCGATTCATTGATCCGCCGATTGGTACCAAATCCCCGATGCCATTGAAGCAAGCACAACCCGAACAGTGGCTACTTCTTTTGACATAAATTAATAACTCAAAGACAAAGCAAGATTTTTCGTTCCGGTTACTTGCGTTATGCTCTACATACCAATATACAATGAAAATTTAATAAAAATTGTGGCGTGGCACCGAATCCACCCTTATTTTATTTTTTTTTTTTTTTTTTTTATTAAATGAAAGTATATTATAATTTGAATTCTTATACCTTTTTAACCTTCGTATTCTGACGCTCATTTTCAGTACACAGATACTCGCGCACGGTCTATCAGACCGAGATGTGATCTCGTCTATATTATTGCAATATTATATAATCATAGTTATATACGTATTATTGGTATTTATTTTAAAGATTAATTGAATATATTTAAATAAAAAACAGAAAGTATTTTAAAAATATAACTTTATTTTAGTATTTCTACCAGTTTCATTCATTCTCTTAAAAAAACGTATTTTTTGTTAATCCATCTACGGTAACAAAAATAAACTTTTTTATTCATAAAATAAATACTCTGAATTCCAATAAAAGAAGTATTAAACGTATCCACAACTGCATGCTCGAGACATGCATTTCATGCAGTTGAATCGTGTCTTTCAATTTTTTTTTTTTTTTCTTCGATGAACAAAATTAGCAACGACCTGCTAGATGGTGAAGATTCCGAGTTATCTAGTTTGCATATTTCCAACAGCCTCAGTCTCAGTGTTCTTGGCAGACTTGAATTTAATGCCCGCTTTTTTAGATGGGGTAAAATGAGGTCAAATAAAAGTGTCTCTATGAACTTCTTGCGTATGTTTTGTAATTAGATGGATTACTGTATCAGAAAAAACAAATTTCCAAATCTTACATGTATCTTTTATATTTCTTGCTTCTTTCTTTACTCCAGAAAGTTGCATTTAAATGTTATGAGACCTTCTTTTAACAGAAGAAGATGGAATATTTTTGGTCTATTTAGCGAATCCTCTTCAGATTCGTCTGACGTCTGACGTCTGCTCAGAGTCTGAATTTTCTCCTTGTACTTCTAAAGCATCTTCAACCACACTTTCACTTTTGTCATTGTAATTTGAGTCAGAATCAGAACATTCTAACAGCGCCCTTATCCTTTCTTCGTTTATCGTGGTGACAAAATAGGCTACCAACAAATAAGAACGGTTCTTTAATAATGTTATACATTATACTCAATAAGTATTCAACTAAATTAATACATTTTATTAAGTAATATTTTAAAATAAAATTTTTTTTACTAAATATAAAAAAAAGTAACAAGTGGAATTTATTATTGTATAACATATAAACAAAATTTCGGAAAAGGAAGAATGGAAGTATGATGTACAAGAGTGCTCAGCTTGAAACAGTGTACGAAAATATAATTATTATTAACTAGCGTTTATTGTAGTTTAACAAATTTTATAATATTTTTTCCCCTTAAAAAACAAATTAAAAAAAAAAAAGAACGGCACTCGCGTCGGTCTCACAGACCGATAACAGTATAAAAATGACGCACGTGCACTCTGCACAACACTTTCACTGCACTAAGCAATATGCCAAACAACAAATTAAGAAGCTGCTAAAAACCACAAAGAGCAAGTGATGATAATTTCTAAGATAACAACAATTTATTATTTTGTCGGTCTAATAGACCGATGTGCGAGTATAGGAAGGTTAAAAGAATATGTTGTAACAAAAAGGAGCTGTTAACTCTCATGTTTATGTGATATTATTCTGCGGATCAATTTCGCCTATTCTGGACTGTTAGTAACTTAAGTACCGCAGCCAAGTCAACTTATCCACCCTTACGAGCAGATATGCTTGCTGCTTGAACCCATAAATTGATATTATTTATTTCAGATATTGATAAATTTCCGCCTTATTTCCTTTGACCTCAAGCAGCCTTTAGTATATATGACAATACGGTACGTCCATCTTGCTTAATGTGTGGGTTTTTTTTAATATCTAATACTGTATACCAGGCAGCATGATTTTTTTCCAGATTTTTGCAACATTTCTGCCATTTCGACAAACAAACAACAAATTGGCACAAAAATTTTTGCTTTTTACCGTTATCAAAATTATCAGACACTTCTATTTTTCTTCTATTTTTAATATCTGTTTAGGTATTAAAGAGAAAAATTCAAAAATAATTTTGGGTTATTGCCATTCCATTGTTAATTACTTCTATTTTTTGTTTTTAATTTAGTAAACCTTACAAAAAAAAAACAAAAAGTGCGATATTCGTCTTTTGCGCCGTTATCAAAATTATTCTTTTAAGTCTTAAAACAACAAAAACATGTACTTCAATGGTATTTTTTACAAAAACAATAAAAATAAATAGCCGATGTGTCCACCTCGGGTTTTCTCTACTTCAAAAACACGGGATTTTATTGAATTGATAAGCTTGTGGAGCAAGGCTGGCTCAAACTTGTCTCATTCTTGTAAAATCGATCATATTAGATTGGAAACATTTTCAATTTTTTTATTTTCAGCATATATTCGACCAGTCCATGACCTGGACAGAGTAGTCTTTCAAAAATGTCATTGTTCGGTGACTTGTGTGTTTTGGAGCATTGTCATGTTTTCAGCCGAAAATGGAAGCAGGCAACTTTCAAGCACATTCATGTAGTCTGCGCTATTCATTTTTGAGCTCGTAAATTTTATTTCGAGGGGACCACATTTAGTGAATGCGCCCCAAATCATTACTGACCCACCACCAAAGTTTCTCTTATAGAATAGAAGGGGTTCTTTCTAAAATCGCGCCAATAGTAGCGAAACACATCTGTTCCATCGAGATTAAATTTTTTCTCATCGGAAATAATAACATATTATAAGAATTTACATTAAGATCAATGCAAATGTTGTAGAGTAAAATTGTCTTACTGAGTCCCAGCATGGGACTAAGTTATTTTGCGCGAAAAGGAGTCATGCTTCTTTGTGACGCCTCTGTAATGCGGGTACCTTCTTAAACATTGCTCTGACAATGTGTTCCGATGATTTTAATGTTCGCCAAACAGTCATAAGAGACACTTTTCTACTGCAACAAGCAGAAAGTTGGGAGGGAGCATGACACGGTGGAACTTTTCGCATTTTTATAATGTGCCTTTTTTCAAGTGCAATTGGTTTTCTTTCCGAACTGTTTTCCATAATTGTCAACATTTTTTAAAAAAATCCCAAAAACTGTTTTTTCTTGAGATTTGGCACATTACATTTAAGCCTGAATTTGAATAAACCTTAATTGAGCCTTTCTATTCTTCTGTTAAACGCGTTGATAGTGGCAATTTAATTAATCCTGATACCAAACTTCAAAATTAAATTGATTCTTTCACTTTAGATGCAATTTTGAATAAGTGACTTATAATTATGATAAAGCTGCAGCTATGCCAAAAACTCGAGCTTTCCAACTAAAACTAACAGTTATTTTCTCGTTCAATCGTTTTTTAGGGTTCCGTACCCATAGGGAACTAACGGGACCCTATTACTAAGCTTGTGCTGACCGTCCGTCCGTCCGTCTCCTGCTCTATCTCATGAACCATATTAGGTAGAGAGTTGAAATTTTCACAAAGTGTGTAATTCACTTGTGTGTAGAACGACAAATACTAAAAATATACATTTTTAGAAGCATTGTTCTTTAATTTAACCTTTTGTTTAATAATTTTTTGTTTTTTGTAGTATACTTTGAGCTGTTAATTGTAGTATACTTTTAGGCTATTAAATATAAACATAATTTTATATTTTAAGCAAAAAATCTTGTACAATGGTACGGAACCCTCCGTGTGCGAGTCCGACTCACACTTGGCTGATTTTTTAAATTTTCGAAAATATGTACCTCGCGGATTTGGCGATGGTTAGGAGTAAAATTTTCAAAGTGTCTTATAATATTCATAAGCACCTTAGTGATGCTAAGAAAGGATACAAACCATGCGAAAACTATATCATTTTAATATAGCAATTTAAACAAATCGAATTGGTTTTATCAAAATATGATAACAAATTTATGGATCCCAAATAAACATATTTTAACATAAATATTTTATTTTTAAACTGTATAAGTATAACTACCTTTACCTTTGTTCAATATTTAAATTCATATATACTATTTGGCAAAGACTTATAATGTTTTTCAATAAATCTAAGCAAAATTGTTGACAAGACATTCTTTAATGGAGTCAATATGGAACGCAGAATCATCAAATAGTGTCTCACTCGAGCAATTGCACGTTTTTGGTCATTTATCCATTATTTTACCAAACTGGCAATATGAATGGTGGGCGCTGTCCTGCTGGTATGTTCATGGAATCCGTCCAAAACTATTCGATAATTCTGACAAATCCTTTTATATTCTAGATCAATTTTTATGTACTGATGAACTGCAGCTCACAAGTCCCACAATATGATCTGACCTCCAAACACCATAATGCATAGATGTGGTGGCGACTTAAAAAATACCTTTCCTTTCACAAGCCATGCATATAATATTGTACTTGCAGCATCCAGTGTGATCATCATCTCTTCATCAAAAGACATAACAATTATTTTTAATTGCCCGACTTGCATTAACATTGCATTCTTCCCTGATTTTTCTTACAAAATCTGGGTCATTGTTGAACTCAGCAAAGCCAACATATGAAGATTGCAGCTCCATATCACTGCATGTTAAAAAAATCAGGTTTCTTGAACCAAATTAGAGCTTTCACGTCTTTCAAAGCTTCACTTAATTCTCTTATGACAATTGGAAATGCAACTCATACAATTTCTTTTGATTCTAAAATTTCTTTCATATTATATTTCTGTGATGCTTTTGCAAGTTAAATACTATAATGGCTGTAATGATGATATAAAATTCGCAGGAAAAAGGAAAGATTAACCTTGTTTTAAGCTTCGACACGTGTAAATTATTTCTCTTTTAATAAGCAACTTTCCCTGTTTTGTTCCATAAGCCATTTCTCATGAATTTTATAAGGCATCACTGCTTTTGCTTTGATGCATCTCTGCTTTTTATCATCATTGAAATTGTTTCCTACCATAAAAACAGATTTATACTGAGCATCCATGCTTTTTCATTGAATTTTACAGAGCATCCAAGGAATTCAGTACTTTGATGTATAACGAATTTTTAGCTTTTGCAAATAACAAGGAATTTCAAATGATTTTTAATCTGCACTGGCATCACAAAACAAATGCCAAATTAATAGTAAACAGACTCGGCTCGGCTTTATTTAAATTTAAGAAATAAGTGTATACAATGAAATAATATAATATACATGTCAATTTATTGTGAATAATGAAATGAAAAAAAATATTATATGAAATTATTCACTCAAAAACTATGGAATTATTTTATACAAATGACCAAACATGAATTCACATTTTTATGTCAAAATATGTGAAGTTCACCATGTTAAAGTTTTATTTAAACTATTTATTAAATTATATGAGAAATTTTCACTGTGTCGTTATTATTAGAGTTAGACCACAACATTTCGCCTTTTATGTACTTTGTAATTATAGTTTGCTGGTGTTTTTTCATATTAAACATATCATTTCATACATACTTAATATCATAACTTGATTGAGTTCCAATACAATTACCAACTACATTTTACTACATTTTGGCTACAACTAATCTCTTTAGCGATTTCACGCTGCTGTCATATCTCTTTAATGCCTTTTGGCCAAAGTCTTTTAATTGTTTTTCGCAACCCATTCTACTTACAAAGAAGAAAAGAAAAAATATTTTGCTTCTCACTTTTCAGAAATATTGTGTTTTAAATTGCCATATCGTTCATCTGATTACATTGAAAATTGTTGAATGTCTATAATTGGTTCCTGGCTTGAACATAGGATAGTTTTGGTCTCGATAAGTGTCCATTTTCCTGAGATCTGGGATAGTGGAACAACCCCTAACCCTTAAAAGTATACTACAAAAAATAACTAAAATAGCACTTTAATTTTAAGATATTCAAACTGTGTTCTTTATTGATACTCAAAGTCCATCAGATAGAATACAGTGATGCTAAGAATATAGTGATACTACAAAAGTGTGTCAAATAATTGAAAAATTATGATTATCCTATTAACGAAATTTAATTTTGAAATCGTCTTAACATTCAAAGCAAAGCATAAGTATATTTCAAAAACTTAAATGCACAAAGCTAATTGTATTCCATTTTAAACTAATTTCAATTAAACGTTCATTTAAATGAAGTAGGATAGAACATACTATATACGTATCAGAGAGCTGCAACGAGTATGAGCGAACTTGTCCGATCACCATTGCTAAAAAATCGATCAAATCAACTCACCGCTCAGAAGCAACAAGCTTCGATCGAGTTGCGCATATGAAATGAAAATTTTAAGATCGAATACGCAAGAGCCAGCATTGTATGTTCGCGATCGAATACGATCGACAAGTTTGCTTTGTTCAGGAACGAATGCTGATTGTATGTACAGTCATGTTTCGAACGAGACTTTCGACCAGAACAGAGCATGAACATTTTGAATTTGAACTTGCTCGCGATAAAGAAGTTCGAGTCAGCTCTAGTTGAAGCAAGTAAAATGTTTGTAAGGATTCATGTAAATGCATGCAAGTATGTAGATTATCTGTACTTGATGATGGTATTTTCATAAAAAAAACTGTACATTCATATTTGTTTCATTTAAAAGGAAAGTAGATTGAAAGGTACAGATTTAATAAAGTTATTTCTGCTTTTATTATTATTATTATTATTATTATTATTATTATTATTATTATTATTATTATTATTATTATTATTATTATTATTATTATTATTATTATTATTATTATTATTATTATTATTATTATTATTATTATTATTATTATTATTATTATTATTATTATTATTATTATTATTATTATTATTATTATTATTATTATTATTATTATTATTATTATTATTATTATTATTATTATTATTATTATTATTATTATTATTATTATTATTATTATTATTATTATTATTATTATTATTATTATTATTATTTTTATTATTATTATTATTATTATTATTATTATTATTATTATTATTATTATTATTATTATTATTATTATTATTTTTATTATTATTATTATTATTATTATTATTATTTAAGTACATATTTGGATACAAAGGACTAAAGGAACATTTTTTTGACTGAATTCATATTGACTTACTTCTAAAAATGAAACTAAATGAAAAAGTCTTTAATAGTCCATGTGGTGCATTTATCCACAGATTCTGTTTTATCGAGCGCTGATACTGTTTTTAAAATTGTTGATTATAAATGGGAAGTTTGCACGATGTTGTATTTTAGCACCGTAGTGCAAGTGTGACAGTATACAAATCCTTCCACGATTAAATTTTGATAGATCATAACTCATGAATTATGAGCGACCAGAACACAAGCAAAAAGTTCGATTATGCTAGTTTATTGCGAAAAAAGCATGTTCGATCTTTTTTCGTATCTAAGCAAAATCACACAATCACAATTGACCATGTATGATTTGCTATTATGTGACGCGAACTGAATGTTTGCTTTGAGATCATGCTTAATCGATCGTTTCTTTTCATTCAACCAAAGTAGAAAAATCATAAACAGTACGAGTCAATGTTCGAGTGTGATATAAAAATTTAATACTCGTTGCAGCTCTCTTTAACGTACTCGTAAATGTTTCGATACCCGCTTCAGTCTGGTCCTGCAGTTTTCTAATTTCCTCCAATCCTTCCTAACTCTCTCCCTGAGCTGAAGGCCTTTGTCTCTATTGCTCATAACTAAATTATAATTTGTAATTACAATCTGAGTTCTATATAAATAAAAAATAAAAAAAAATTGTTCTAATCAAACAAAGTATTATAAAAATTATCATTTATAAGATTGTAGTTTCCATAATTATTTATTTATTCATTTATTAAAATAAGTTAAATTTACAAAAATAACTACTATGAATTTTGGCTACAAGGCTACAATACTATAAAATATAATATAATTTTTTTAAGAAAAATGAGCCGACATAACGAAAACATACACGTTCTTCACTTAAACTATGCTCCTGTGTTTTAGTCTATTTTTAAAGTCAAGGGCATTGGTCTCCAAACTGCTTATGATAAGTTCCCAATGGTCTAGGACAATGTTTTATACACTAGAAACTTACTAAGAATATTTCTTTATTTATCATAATTAAATCAAATGTATAATACTAAACATAATACTTATTTTTAATGAATGACTAGCTACTGGGGCCTTCGAGTTGCGATTTAAATATTATATACAGTAATTATATATGTTGGTCATGTTTAAGGGTGAGGGAGATTTTAAAAGATGGAATGACTCTTGGAATTCAAAAAATGAGGCCCTTATGCTCTCCAAATGTTGGCAAGAGTCCAAAAA
>JAWNKV010000100.1:0-110648 GCA_035041805.1 Amiota mariae
GGCATCATAATTGATTGACAAAATTATCTATTCTTAAAGAATAATTGATTCTTAAAACTATCAATCAAAAAGAGATGTTTGACAAAGACAACATGATTATATAATATTTGGTTTCTATACCAAAGAAAAACAAATCCGATGAATTTTTACTAAAAATAAGTTACATTGTCTAACGAAATGTTGTGTTAAAATTTCAGAGTAATCGGTAAAGTACTTCTCGAGTTCACAGGTCATAAACAAACGAACATTTACATTTTTATTTATATAGAAAATTGGAACAATCAGATAACTACAAATGTACATATAAGTGAAGCTAATCCCGGGATTCCGGCCTTTTTAAAATTTCGAAAATCCCGGGATTAATCGATGTGAATTGAAATTGACATATTTTGTAATGGTGGAAATAGGGCTTACTTTCTGCAGAAAGCGTATAATTACCTTTCAACAATTCAACCAACAAGTGTTGAGGCAGAAAGGTGTTTCTCGTCTGCAGGTTATATTGCCAAAAAAAAAAAATATAACGATCTCGGTTGGAAGATCCCGGGATTGCCATTTTTAAATCCCGAAATCCCGAAATCCCGGAATTGACAAGAGCCCCCTAGTACATATGTGTGTCATATAATAGCTCTTACCTTTAACAAGAATAATAACTTGGTGTAAAAGGTATTTCAACTTCGCTTCAGTGGAATCTAAGTGAATATTTTCTTTTTTTTTTTCTTTTCTTAATTTCTTAAAGATAAGAAATGTTTTCATGATCTAGACAACTCTGTAAATAAATATTTTTATATTTTGTTTTTTTTTTTTTTATTAGTTATTTTAAAAATATACACATAATGCATAAGTTTAAGTTGAAGCGTAAACAACCTAAAAGATTAACAACAACAACAACAACAACAAAAAATATGTCACATTGTTTTCATATTTCTGAACTGACAAGTTAAAGGACACAAAGCATGGGGTGGTCTACCTTCAAAATTGTTTGTATCAGTGTCAGTGTCTGTCTGTCAACTGTTTTACCAAATATTTTTTTTTATATTTTGGTAAAAAGACAACATTTCTGAGTTATTTTTCTTAACTGATAATGTGTAAATATTTGAAACCCATGAGTGGATTTTATGGTAACATGGATTTAAAACAGATGTGCATGAATATCAGTTTTTTTTTTTTTTTTTTGTCTACACGATCTAAAATAACATATGACATGACATGATTTTTAATATGAAGGAGGGTAAATCAACAAGGTCCAGTGTCAAAAGATAGGGGAGATGACAGTATAGTCAACATTGTTGTTGTCATCTGTCAAAAGTCACCTTAGTTAATTTAAGATAGATTTATAGGTTTGGACATTGAAATTTTTAATAAAGATCATTCAAGAAGTCCAAATGTAACCTACTTAGTTTAGAAAGAAAGATTTAAAGAAGCCATAAGCTTATCTCACAGGGTTACGTTTAAACATGATTTCTAATAATACAAATATGCTAATTTGACTTAAGGTGTTTTGTTTTTTGTTTTTTTTTTTTTTAATTTAATTTAAGCCCTCATGATTTAAGGAGTTGTGACTTGGTCTGTCATATGTCTCCTAACAAAGTAGTAGCAAATCATACTACTTACAATATATAGAAGTTGACTTATGGAACTAAAACAGTGATTAGAAACGTATGAAATAATTCGCTTTTAATCAAATGGTAAATGGAACTATAACTCTAGGGCGCTGACCTATGTGACAAAATATATACATATGTACTATAATATAATATTATATGTTATTATATTTATATTCTTCACACAATAAGATTGTCATGAAGTTTGTAACACACAGAAGTAGACATCGGAGATCCCATAAAGTATGTATGTATGTATATTCTTGATCAGAGCGACGAGACGAGTTAATCTAGTCATGTCCGTCTGTCCGTCTTACCGTATGGCTGTCTGTATGTATGCAAATAAGTTCTTCCGTTTTTGAACTAGAAAGCTGAAATTCTGCATTTTTACCCCCCCCTACAAACTGAGATCCAAATTCATGTTGTTATTAGAAAAACTTTTTTGCTTATTGCGCTATCGACTCGACATACATATCCATACTCATATCCACCAACCATGTGAATTTTAAGATTCTTGGACTGCTAGGAGAGCCGTGAAGAGTATTACAACTTCAGCTAGGCAAAGTTACTCTTCTTTTTACTGGTTTGTATACTCTTCACATAGTTAATAGTATTATAAGTTTGTCATGAAGTTTGTAACACACAGAAGGAGACATCGCAGGCCACATAAAGTATATACATATATATTTGTGATCAGCTCGATGAGACGAGTTCATTTAGCCATGTCCGTCTGTCCGTTTGTCCGTCTGTTCGCACTCCTATAACTTCAGTTTTTGAGCTAGAGAGCTAAAATTTTATACATCGGTTTCTTTTTACCAACCGCCGATCAAGTTCGTGAATTAGCAGAATCGGACCACTAGGGGGGTAACTCCCATACAAACCCTCTTTTAAATTAATATTCTTATTAGACAAACTTTTTTGTTTTTTGACGTATCAACATGAAATTTGAACATTATAAGTTTCTAGTTCACATACACCAACCGTATAAATTTCATGATCCCAGGGTTACCAGGAGGGGTACCTCCCATACACACCCCCTTTTAAACTTTAATTCTTATTAGAAAAAGATTTTTTGGTTTTGTCTTATTAGACTGAAATTTGAACACTATAAGTCTCTTACCCATATCCACAAGCCAAATTTCAAGATCCTCGGACTACTAGGAGGGGTACCCCCCATACAAACCGGGATCCAAATGAAAGCTCCTATTAGAAAAACTTTTTTGTTTTTTTGTACTATCGACTTAAAATTTGGACTCTATAAGTGTCTAACTCATAGCCACCAAGACCCTCGGACCACTAGCTGGGGCGTGAAGAGTATTACAACTTCGGCATAGCCAAAGTTAGTATTTTTTTATATTTCTTATACATTATTACATTCTATTATTATTACTATTTTATTATTATTATAATTTTTTTTTTTTTTGCTTATTATATTTTTTGCAGAGTTTATTTTCCTTAGAAGAGAACTCATTATTTGTTCCATTATTTATTTTTTTTTTTTTTTTGTTGAATAAACATAAATTGGTTTTAACTTTAACTTCTAGAACATAAGTACTATATAATTGAAAGTGCCTTTGTGTCTCTTAGTACTAAGTACTTCCAATCTATATGTTTATGACTCTTTGTCTGTATTCACTATATAATTTAGGATATAATTTTTAATCTACTTGCTGGTTGGAAATGACGTCTTAATATTCATTTTTATTATTAGCATTTTCTTTTATGGATCTGTGATAAAAGTAAATAATTATTTATTAAATACATATTATTATTTTTTTTTACTTTTATTATAGTAGTATTTTTGAATAGTTTAGCTTCAACTTCTAGTAACTCGTAACCCTTTGTTGTTGTTCTTGTTTTTGATAGTCGTCGTTGTTGTTGTTGTTGTTGTTTTCATTGTTGCATGAATATAGTTATGATTTATCATTGGGATTATTTTCTTTGTTGTTATTGCTGCTGCTGCTGTTGCTGCTACTGCTACTGGTGCTGATGGTGATGGTGATGGTGATAAGAATCATCAGTGATAAGAATCTTTGCTTATAGCTTCAGATTAAATTAAATAAAGAAAAATTAAAACAAACAGAAAATCTTATTATGTTGATAATGTCAAAGAAATTAAACAAAATTTTAACAAAGACAATGATGAGTTATAATTATAATAATAATAATAATAATAATAATGATGATGATGATGACTATATAGTACAATATCAATAATTTGGACAATTCAGTCAGTTCAGTAATCTGAATAACAAATTGCTTTCTATTGTATTAGACTCTATAATCAGGATAGCAAATTTTTTGGACACTTCTTTTTGTAAAATATTCAACATTAATTGAATATTACTTTTATTATTTTTTTTAAGGGGATTCCCAAATGTTAATTATGGAACATTATTTGTTTTATTATTTATAACTTTTGTGTCCCTGTTGGACGACTGTCCAACCAAAAATGTTGTCCCTTTTAGCATTGAATAGATGCACTACTAACTATACCCTACACGATTCATTCCGAGTTTTATACACGTCATATAATAAATTCTATCACGTTCTCTCGCCCGAGATATCGCCATCATCGATTAATACCATCGTCATTCGCCGCCTATGGAACTCATGATCACACTGCAGATTGAATGAAATGGATTTCGCTGATTTGGGTCACCTATTCCGTCTGCATTATTGTAGTTTATTAGTTTATATGTCTCTGACCACACATGGCTGTGAGTAGGGGCATAGCTCGCTACTATTTGCAAATAAATTTCCCCCATTGGGTCCTCTGATATTTCATATTATCCTTTTTTATTTTCATGTTTTTTATACTCTTTACGTTTTGTAATTAATTTATTTTAGTTAAAGTTCACTTCAATTTATATATTTTTTTCGACTCACGATTAATAACATCCATCTTTGGTCCTAATATTTATGTTGAAATTTTTAAAGTATTTATACATTTTGAAGATATTTAAAGATGATGGGGTTTTTAAGACTTGGGATGGGATTAGGGAATCAAAGAGGGAAGCCCTTATGCTCTCCAAGTGTTGACAGGAATCCGGAAGATGGTCTACAGTAAGTTCGTCTCTGCAGAAAGGGCATGTAGGACGGTCTGTTTCGTTGATAAGGGTGTTGATGGGTATCGCAAGTATGATCAATATGCAGAGGGATAAAAGTTTTGTATGCCTATAATTATCGAACAATTGTAAAACCTTTTGTTGAAAACTTTTCGTTAAATGATTTTTTTATCCTAGCATTAAATATTTTGAATGTTGTTGACAAAGATCGCATCATCAAAAATCCTTAATGATGAAGAATGAATTTCAATTCCCAAGTCTAAAGCCTCATGCAATGTTTTGTCTTATATACGATAATTGAACTACTTGTCGAAATATCCTCGGATGTATGTACACATATAATAATAATCAGATTGTTGGTTGATTGAATGGCGACACTGTATTTATTAATTTTATTAAGATCCATGAGATTCAGTAATTTGCCAATCCACTCTCATGCTAGAAATAACTACGAGTATATCTGCATTCGATATGAGAAGTAATTTGCCTGGGACATTATATCCTGATTTTTTATTATTCAGAACTATCGAGGTTTCACTTTAATAATAGTGAAAAATTTGGACGGTTGGAAGGAATACAAGAAATTAACTAAATAACAAAATAATGTAAGTAGGAAGGAAGATTTTTTAAAAAATAATATTCAAAATTAATATAATATAATGATCATCATCATTATCATTATCATCATGATTAAAGAATAGATAATTATTATGATGCATGATGAAGAAAAACGAAGACGAGATCGTTTTGTTTCTTTGGCATTGCCGAAGACTTGAGAAATGTTGATTTCATTTCATTTATTCTTCTTCATGTTCTTCTATCTTATTTTCTTTTCTTTTCTTTTATTATATTTTGTTTTTCTTCTTTGCCATTGTTAATGTTTTTATTGTTGTTGTTGTTGTTGTTGTTGTTTGTTTGTTTATTAATGATGACGATGACGATGCTCATCTCATCTCGACTCTTATTTTCTTGCCATCACAGCTCATCATCACATACGTATCATCATCATCATCATCATCTCAAATTCATTTATTTTATTTTTTTTTATTTTGTTGTTGTTGTTGTTGTTGTTGTTGTTCATCTTCGTTCAGAAGATTTTTACTATAAAAGTTACGTGGTTCTCTGAATTTGAACGCATTGTCCATCGGCGATTTGCGCTGAGTGGATCTCCACAACCATTATCAAATCAAATTGAATATATTTTTTCATATTTTTCGTGTTATCGAACTTCTGAACGCGTCATTGAAAAAGCACATTTTCGAACGTATTGGGGAAAGTATTTGAGGAATTGATTACCAAGTCCAGAAGGAAAACCATTCATAAGTTTGCGAAAACGACAATTGAACCACCACCGTCATTAACAGGTTCGTAATCGAATATAAATATTTAAATTAAAAAATATAAAAAAATATTAAAAAAAAAATAATAAATATAAAATACAAAATATAAAAAAAATAAATGATTATAATAGTAAAATACTATATGATATGATTAATAACAAACATCAAAGGATACGGTTAAGGATAAGAAAACTTAATATATTAAATTACAAAAAAAAAAATTATTATTGATTCAAAATTAAATAAACTAAATAATTAAATAAATATGAAAAATTATATAAAAATAATTAAAAGATGCAAATAAATTTATCATACATAAAAAAAGAAAAAGAAACAGTTTAAAAACCATAAAAAAATTTATTAAATACACAATCGGAATCAAAACCATAAACGAAATTATCACATATAAAAAATAAAAAAAATAAAAAATATGTAAATTAATAAATAAAAAAACAGAAGGCGTCACACGGAAACAAGGAATACGCGAATTTCATCAAATTTGAATGCAGATTTCAGTTTCTTAAAAGTGAACCCAAATCCAATCTGCATATACAATATATACTTATATTCTTCCTGTTGGATTTCTTTGTTTTTTTTTTTATTATTATTATTTTTTTTTTATTAATAATTTAAGAGGATAAATTTTGCACCATTTCTTTTTTATTATTTTTTGTCGCGCCTCCAAAATAATAAAATCAATTGAATAATTTATTCAAAATATTTAAAAAAAAAGAAACAAGTAATTCTTGTTGTTGTTGTTGTTGCTGTTGTTGTTCTCTTAAAAATACGCAAATAATATTATAATAACATAAATTAAAAAAAAAAAAAAAAAAAAAATGACAAAGGGAGTGAATGAATGAATCAATGACATCAATTTGGCTTAAAGCTTAAAAAATAAAAAAAAATATTAAAAATAAAATGAAACAAATTTAAACAGAGACATATAAAGTGAAGTACCAGAAAATAATGTGTTATTAATTACAATAGTTTTTCAGAAGAATATTTAAAAGAATCCATCACAGGAAAGCAGAAAATGAAGATATGTAGTAATATTGAGATATGTATAGAAAAATTGATTGATTGATAGACAAGAAAATAACAAAATGAAGAATACATTTGAAAGGACAATGTTAAAAATAATAATAAGATTCTGAGAAGACCTTTTCATCCTTTAATAAGTGAAAGAGAATATGAGAGAAATTAGTAGTGAGATGCCTAATAAGATGTGTGGAAAGATATATAGAAGGATTGATAGAAATGTGAATTATAAAGATCAATAGATGAGTATATCAATAATTGAAAGAGAACAAAATGAAAATTAGTAGAAAGATGTACATACTTACAAAGAGATGTATGGAAAAATATATAGAAATATGTGTTGAATATGGAAAGATTGATAGAAAGATGGATCTAGATTGAAAAGGAATACCTAAAGAAATAGTATATTATAATTTTCTTAAGAAGATCTTTGAGTCCATTAATATGAAAAGAATATAAGAAATTAGAAGAAAGATATATGTATATAAAAAGATGTGTGGAAAGATGTATGAATATGAAGGTTAGATAATATAAACATAAAGAAAAATTCATAGAAGGATACATAAATAAATATAATATTACACTTTTCTCAAGAAGATTTTTTAGTCCATTAATATGAAAAGAATATAAGAAATTAGAAGAAAGATATATATATATAAAAAGATGTGTGGAATGATGTATGAATATGAAGGTTAAAAAATATAAACAAAGAAAGGTAAAGCCATGAATGGATGTTAAAGGATGCATGCATAGAAAAGAACAATATGTAGTAGGAACAAAATAAAAATATTTTAATAGAAACTTTCATATGAAGATGTATAGAAAAAATGTATAAAAATTAATATAGAAAGATTTGGGAAAAGATGTATACAAAAAATAGTTAGTAAATGATTAAAAGTTAGATGAATTACTAAATTAATTGATATGTTATAGTAAGAAAGAATAATAAGAAAATGATGTATGAAAGTTAGTATAAAAAAATTTAAGAAATTATGTATAAAATTATATATAGTTAAATAGAAATTGAATAGAAATATGATTTGATCTACGAGTATATATAATTAAAAAGATGGATAGGAAGATGGCATAAAAGTAGGGTAAACACAGATGGAGAGAGTTAGAGATATAAGCTAGAAAAAAAAAACTAATGAAATAAATAAAATAAGATGGTTGGGAATGTGGAAAGAAATATGGTAAAGAAAGTACCAAAATAATATTAAAAAGATGATTAAGCAAAGTAATGTTTTATAGACAAATTAGAAAAATATAAATATAGAATGAATGAGAAAGATGAATAAAAATATTTATAGAAAATAATTGTAATTAGTTAAAAGTAATAACCTTAATAATAATAATAATAATTTTATAATTATTTATAAATATTTAGAAGATAGTTAAGACAAGGATAAGGCTTAGTATTTAGAAAGAAATCTCTTAAATATTAAATCTAACATTTTGTTTTTGCTAGCCAATATGTCTATCTATCTATCTATCTGATTGTCTGTCTGTCAATCTGTCTATATGTCTTTCTATTTATCTGTCTGCTAGTCTCAGTCAGACTCATTGATCCTCGCATATTGTTTTCAATTGATGAAGCAAAAACATTCTTAATTATGCTTCAAAAAATACTACTACAAAATAATTGAGTATCTTTTTCATATTCTTATTCATGTATCTTTGTTTATGAATTTCTGCTTAAATTGAAAAACAAAATATATTAAAAAAAAAAAAAACGCCAAAAACAATAACAAAATGGAAAGCGAATAAAATAAGAAGAAAAGTTATGTGTATTTTATTTTTGTTGATTGTCTGAGATAATGAAATGAAGGAATACAGAATACACAGAAACATATATAAGTACATATATATATATATATATATATACGACTACATATGCATGTATGTATATATATTTCTTTTTCATATACTTGTATATTATCATCATTTGCAAAACTAACAAAAACCAATTCGAACGAGTTATTTTGCTTTTCAATTAAAAGAAATATGCGTACGCAATTTAAAAGATGCCAATAACAATAATAATAACAACAACAACAACAATAAGAATAACAACAACAACAAAGAATAAGTTAACATGCACAGGATAAATTATTTTGTATCTATGTATATAAATACATTTGTATCTATTTTATTATATACATACAATAAATATTTGCAAATATTTGATAATAAAAATCATCACATCCATTAATTTAATAGAAAATAAAAAAAAAAAATAAACAATAAACCAAAGAAAATCAATTAAAATTAATGAAAATTAAAATAATATTAAGGAAATTTCAATATCTACATTTTCAATAATATTGATTATATAAATACTCAAATAAAAGATACATGTTACTTAATTCTTAATATGATCTCAGTGAACATAAGTGGCCAACAAACAACAAAAGTGTTTATACTTTTTTATGTCCTTTGTTTGTCTATTTGTTTGTAACAACATATCATTATTTCGTTATAAAGGTTACATAATAAATTACAATTGCAAAACAATGACTTAGGTTAGGTTAACGTGGCAGCCCTCAGACGAGAGGCTCACTTAGGCACAAAGACAATATTGTGGCCCATTGTGATTTAATTTTTATTAAAATTTAATATTGATTTTCCAAATTTCAAAAAAAAAAAAAAAAAAAATTTAATAAAAATAAAAAACCCTTCCATGTTCATTAGTATTTTGTTAGTCGATATTTTTCAGTCTAGGGATGTTAAAAGTGCGAAAAAATATCGATATATAGCGTATCGATATTTTTTGCTTATATCAATATCGGTGATGATGATTTTAATAAAAAATATCGATATATCGGTGAATTTTGAATGAAAATACTCCATAAAATAAATAACAATTTATTCTTTATTTATAAAATAATTAATTGAGATCTTCACGAGTTGTATAATTAACCGCATTTTATGTAAACTCATACAGCATAACTGCCACTCTAACAAGCGAAAAAAACAAAAATAATTAAATTAACTGCAGAAATTGCAATAAATAAATTTAAATTAAATTTGTAAAACATTTCACTTTTGCCATATAATTTCGACAGAGTTGCCAGACAATTAATTACCACTGTAGCAACACTAATCTTTTAATGCAATTTGCTCAACTCAATCGTCGCACAATATATTATGCAAATGTTCAAAATTTGTTTATACTCGTATAAAGTATTAATATTTTTATCGTTTTTAATCATAAAAAGTACTTATAATTTTTCGTTTGTTGGTTACAAAAAAAAAAAATATCATATTTTATACCTTTCCGATATTTGGAATTTTATATCGATATATCGAAATATTTAATATCGCTCATAAATATCAATATGTTGAAATAAAAATATCGATATTTTTTTGACATCTCTACTTTTATAAAAAAAGAAAATATAAATATTTCTAAAAACTAATAAAGAGAAAAGTGGCTCAACAACTCGCTCAATATAAACAATTTTCTGTAATCTAAAACTTCTAAATTCATCATATGTCTACTTAAAGTGTAAAGTATATAGTAAATATATGAATTTAACAACAAAATCTATTGTTATTATTGTTCTTATTGTTTATTTTTTTATTATTATTATTATTTTTAATATTTACTTCCTTTTCAATTATTAATAAAACAAAAAAAAAAAAAAAAAAATCCAAATTCAATTGTCATGAAACATCAAACATCAAACATCAAAGACTTATGTATGACTGACTACTTTTTAATGTTCTAAAGTTTAAAACAATTGAACCGTAAATTTTGTGGATTTTTTTATTCAATTTAATTTGAAATAGTAATAATATTTTCTTATGTACTTAGTAGGGTTACACATTTTATTACATATTTACAAGTTAAGGTCATTTTCTTTTTGTCTAAACTGAAGAAATGAATGAAAGAATGAAGGTTCAGAATAAGTAATTGGATATACTTAATTGATCACTGTACTCGTATACTTGGAATACAAATGGAATGCAAAACATTTTGACTTTCTTATGAGAAAATGTACATGACTTTATTTAGATTTACGAAATGAACAACGAATTAATTGGACGCTACTTTCTATTTGAACCTAATTCATTGCCAATACAATTGGCTGTGACTTTACTGAATTACTGATTATATTGAAATAGGTTTCTCTCATATCTCCTTCTAACCTTTCTAAATCACCAATCTCTGGTTTTTAAAGAATCTATCTTGGGTTATCCGTTTCACAACATTTTTTACCACTTAAAACCCCATAATTTATCACATTATATATAAAATAATGACTCACTTACTGAATATTATAGAAGAAGTGAGTCATTGGACCCGGGAGTCAATAAAATCTATTTATTGTACATACATATTTGTTTATCCTAACAAATCAATATAACCTACCCTATATAACTTTTTTGTTTTTATAAGTTTGTCACGAAGTTTGTAACACACAGAAAGAGATATCGCAGACCACATAAAATATATATATTTGTGATCAGCTCGATGAGACGAGTTGATTTAGCCATGTCCGTCTGTCCATCCGTCGGTCCGTCTGTCCATCTGTTCGCACTCCTAGTACTTCAGTTTTTGAGCCAGAGAGCTGAAATTTTATACATAGGTTTCCAAACGCCGGTCAAGTTCGTGAATCAGCCGAATCGGACCACTAGGGGGGGGGTACCTCCCATACAAACCCACTTTTAACTCAATGTTCTTATTAGAAAAAGTTTCTTGTTTTTTGACGTATTGAAATTGAAATTTGGACACTATAAGTTTCTGATCCATATCCACCAACTATATAAATTTCATGATCCTAGGATTACCAGGAGGGATACCTCCCATACAAACCCCCTTTTAAATTAAAGTTCTTATTAGAAAAATTTTTTTTGTTTTTTGACGTATCGAACTGAAATTTAAACACTATAAGTTTCTGTTTCATATCTAACAACCATATCAATTTCATGATCCTAGCGTTACCAGGAGGGGTACCTCCCATACAAAATCCCTTTTAAATTAATGTTCTTATTAGAAAAAGTTTTTTGTTTTTTGACGTATCGAACTGAAATTTGGACACTATACGTTTCTGGTTCATATCCAACAACCATATCAATTTCATAATCCTAGGGTTACCAGGAGGGGTACCCCCCATACAAACCGGGATCCAAATGAAAGTTCTTATTAGAAAAACGTTTTTGTTTTTTGTACTATCGACTTCAAATTTGGACACCATAAGTGTCTGACTCATATCCACCAACTTTCAAGACCCTCGGACCACTCGCTGGGGCGTGAAGAGTATTAGATTTTCAGCATAGCCAAAGTTAGTTTTTTTTTTTTATATTTTTAATTCTATTAAAATCAATAAAATGACTCATCATATTCATTAAAGAGTTGATTTTCCTACTGAAAGACCTCATTAAGTGTAAAACGGGTTTAGTAACTCCAAAAAAATTTTCAAATGATTTGCTTTACAAAATCTGCAAAATATAAAATATACATAAAAAAAATTATTAGTTTTCATTATTTTATTTGTAAATTATATTACGTACAACTTTAATTCACGGGGTCTATTAAAATAGTAAAGTACATAATATAAGTTTTGGAACCCTTATCCTTAATTACCCAAATCTTTAAGTAAAAATTCCTTTGATTTTAACAACGACAACAATTAAGTTTTACTTTGATTTTTCTCAAAAGTCCCAGGGTCTATTATTTGTATATTCAACATATGATTCTGATTATATATAGTATAAAGTATTGTTCAGGTAAAAATTCCTACATAACAAAATAATGATAACGAGTACATCGTATATAAATAAATAAAATTTATCAAAAAAAAAAAAAAAAAAAAAATTTCCATGAAAAATACAATATTTTGTTAATTAAAAATTTTTAAAGAAAGATATGTACAATATTTATTTAATATCTTGATGTTCTGTTATTTCTTCCTATTGATTCTACTTCCATAAACAAAACGAGTTTAAGTATATATAAAGCTAATAGCATCCAGAAGTCAGCAGACAAAATATGAGTCAATAACATTCAAAACTAATAACAAAAGCAAGAATTCCCTAATTATTATACACACACATACACAGAATCAGAATCAGAATGAGAATGAGAATGAGTCTAGACTTAAGAGGCTTGCGACACGTGACATTAACATCGACAATAATAATAATAATAATGATGATGATGATGATGATGATGATGATGATGATAATGATGATGATTATGATAATGACAATGACTCTGAAGTCTAATTGAATTTGAACTCGAAAAACAATAATAAAAAAATAAAAGAATGACAAAAAATTCCTTTTTATTATTTTATTTTTTACTTAGACATGTGTTGCTTTCAAATTGATTTATTATTTGTTATAATAATATTTAAAATATTTAATTTCTATTTAATATTATTATTATTATTATTAATACATAGTATTGTTTTATATTTTTTTTTTTTTTTATGGGATTTTTTGTTGTTATTTTTATTATTCAATACTATTAATGATATAATTTGGATTTCTTTGGCTTTTGTTTTCTTTTAATTAGCGTAAAAGTGCTAAAATACAAAAAATAATATAAACTTCAATTCCACTGAAGCATAGCGACCGACCTACTAGGGAGGCTACTTGACCGTAAACAATTTTACAATTTACATGGAAACTATTACAATACACATATTGTGAACATTTATTTTGAAATCTGTAAAATTACATTTACTTGAAATCTCAAGTTCAAAAGTTCATTTATATTTTATTAAGAATAACATTTTCTTCTTATAGAGGAACTCTTAATAAAAAACATATACTTATAGTAGTAGACTCACAAAAGAAATGGTACCAAATTTCAGAAATTTAACTGAACTCATGACATTAAAATCCATGGACAAGCACAAACTAGAAAAAGAGAAGCTTAACTACTATTTTGTGTTTAATTCACAAATCTTTACTTAGTTTTTAGTAAATATTATATGTTACAAATATCATAATAAAATTATAATACCTATTCGTATTAATCATATAAAAAGGGGGAAAAAAATATCAATGAATATACTTATGTGTCAATAGGGAATTCCCCAATATGATCAAATAATTTTAACAGTTTATCGTAAGTATTATAAATATATTATAATTTTAAATTACGATATAATTAAATGCAAAATTATACTGAATTTTATGGGTCACATTTGTTGTTGATAAATCCTTCTACAATTAGAAAGCAATTATCATTGTAATTATTTTTGTTATATGAAAATAATAATAAATGTAGTTACATTCATTCACAAATGATAGACGACATCACTCAACAATTTATAGGCATAACAGAATGTATGTACTTAGGATTATGCGCTACTCCTATGGACAAGAAATTATGACTCCCATATATCATTCTTAAAATAAGTATTTATATTATTCTTTTATCAATTGCTTATGATTAGAAACTACAAAATATCTGATATCTGTTAGAGATAAGATCTCCATGGTGAGTGAATGGGGAATCTGTTCATAGCCAGAGAATATTTCGATGGATATTGTATTAAGAGGTCGCAAATAACCGTCAACAATTTCATTTGGTCTTTAAAAGACTGGTTTTTAAAAAACTTATTCGTATCAGTCACTGATAGACAAATGACTTTTTGGAATCAGTCAGTGAGCGACAAATGACTTTTTCAAATTAGTCACAGATAGACGACAAATGACTTTTTCGAATCAGTCTTTTAAAAACCGGTCTTTTGAAAACCAAATGAAAAGATTGATGGTTATTTGCGACCTCTGATTGTATTATACATATATAGATGACTGACATTCATATTAATGTAAAGAACTGAAATTCCACGATTATTGGAAGAGATTTCTCTATTTTCTATACTTTTACTGGTTCTATATTAGCATGATATTTCAAATAGGTCAGTTCATATACCAAATAGAGATAGAATTATAGTAAAAATTATGACTTCTTGAGTATTTCTATATGGAAAATTTCTACCTTTCTTAAGACATTCAAATGGAACTTTCCAATTCATAATAATACTATATACATGCATACGTACATATGTTCCATAAAATTGGGTTTATACCCCAAGTTGTTTAAGCTTCAGTAAACACAATTATAGTTCTTTCTGGTTTTTATTTATTTTTATATTCATTCAAAGAATTTGTTACTTTGATTCAAGTTTCTTAATAAGTGCGTTTCATATTTCAAATGTTCCAGTCTAACAAAATAGAGAGATAGATAGCAAGGAGAGATAGAATAGAAAGAAGGAGAATGTGAGATTGAGATGGAAATCGGAAGAGAGAGTTAGAGAAAGAGAGAGAGAGATAGAATTTAAAATCTCTCTTAATATTTTTCTCAAGAAAAGAACATTTGAATTCTATTGAATTTGTTTTGTTATTATTTTCTAACATAAGAAAATTGTTCTGATTTTATGTAAGAAGAAGAAAAACAAAGAGAAAGATAGAGAAAGAGAAAGAGAAAGAGAAAGAAAGATTTAGAATGAAAATGAGATGCGATGAGATAAGATAAGATACTTTTGTTTGATGCTTCCCGAAGCTGAGTTGAGTTGAATTGAGCTAAGCTCAAAAGAAGTTTTTGTTTTATGTATTTTGATTTTTGTTTTTCCTTCTTCTTCTTCTACTTCTCAAGTGTGAAATGTGTTTCATTTATTTTTATTTTTTTTTTTTGATTACATTTATTTTACTTTTCGATGCAATTGAGAGTAAGTTTGTTTTTATTTTCGTTATTGAGAGTCACTCACTTACTCACTCAGTCAGTCGTCGTGTAAATGCGAAAATTTGTGTTTTTTGATTTGTTGGTGTTGTTGTTATTGTTGTTGTTGTTATTATTGTTATTGTTGTTATGACAAAAACATGTATTTAAGCACGCGCACATATCTCATCTCATTGAGATACTTTCTGTTGTTTAAAGCGTTCGAACGTTGTAACGATTATTTGAAAACAAAATACAAAATATAAAAATTTATTTTATACAAAAAAAATATAACAAAAATAAAAGAAAATATAAATTTTCTATAATAAAATAATTTATTTATTTTAAAAATAATCCATTTTTTAACTGTGAGTGTTTTTTAAGTGCGAGTTCGCGTTTTATAAAAAAAAAACAAAAATATATATAGAAATAGTTTATAACAAAACTAAGGTTTTAAAAAAAATAATAATAATAATACTTAATTTATAAAAAATATTTATTTAATTTATAGAAAAAAATTTGTGTCTAATGAGAATTTTTTTTTTAAAAATTGACAAAATAATAAATAATTTTTATTTCATTAAAAAATATTATTGAATATTAATTAAAATAATGAAATATTGTTTAATTTTTTTAAATTTATTTATTATTTATTTTTTGGTGTTTTGTAATCTTAAAAACTCATCGATTTTCAAATTTCTACATTAGGATTTATTGTTTATTTATTTTTTTTTTAATTTATTATTTATTGAATTTAAATATTTTATCTAATAATTTTTTTGTATTTATTACTTCTTGATGTTTTTTTTTTCTTTCTTTATGTTTTTTTTTTTTTTGTGAAAGTTTTTAATGTTTTCGTTGAATCTTGTGCAAATAAAAAAGCGCAAATTGAAAATATCAACAACAATAACAACAAATATTATAAAAGCAAAACATTTTCAAATATTTTTTAACAACAACAAAATATACAAATTGAAATCTCAATTAAGAACTAAAACGAACTTCATGATTATGTGTCAAGGCAGTTGATAAAACTTCATTTTCGCTTTCGCAATCACCTTTAAAATATTCAAATAAATTTAAAAAAATTTATTATCTTAAACAAAAAAAAAAAATAAATAAAATATAAAATATTATAAATAATAAACAAACAAACAATAAATAAATTTCCTTCAAAAGCAAAATAATTAATTTTTTGGAAAAAATAAATATAAACGATAAGCCAATCAAAATTTCATATATTTTTATTTTATTGTTAAAATAAAAAATAAAGAATAAACCCAGAAATATAAAAATCAATCAAAATTTATTTCCAAAAATAAATAAAATTGCACAACAACAATAAAAGCAGCGACAGTAACAGCAACAACAACAACAACAAAACAACAAAGTAACGAAACACGTTTTCAATTTCAAATGAATTCAATTACAAAACCAAAATCGTGATTATCATCAGGTAAATAAATAAATAAATAAATAAAAAATACGTTGTATATATAGAAAATATATAAATTAACAAACAAACAAAATATTAAAAATAAAAAGTTAAACAAATAAAACATAGAAAAGAAAAAATTATTTTGTCACATAAAAAATGTTAAAAAATTTTAAAATAAAAGAAAAATTTTATTTTAATTTTAAAATAAAAACAGCAAAAATTAAATTTATATAAAAAAAAAAAATAAATAAAAATGAAAATATATTTCCATATAAAAAACTACATAAATTTAATTAAACAACATTGATTAAATAAAAAATAATTTTATAACAAAAATGAAAAAAAATTATATTATAAAAAATTAAACAAAAAATCAATTAAATATAGTAACACAAATAAATTTGAAAAAAAAAAGGAAAATTAAAAAATTACGTACACAAATTTAAGAATAAATATACAATATATATTTTTATTTATAAATAAAAGAAAAATAAATTTTATACTAAAAAAAAAGATATATAAAATTAAAATTTTTTATGATAATTTAATAATAATTTTAATAAACAAATAAATAATAATTAATATTCACTCATTGTAAACAACAAAGAAAAATGAATTAATATTTTTTTTAAATGGAAAAAATATATGAAAAATTTAAGAAATATAAAAATTATTCATTTTTTTTTATGAAAAATTCCTATAAATTCTTTTTTATTATAAAATCTATTTTATACTTAAGTAGTAGTACTCAGATCTTCAGAGTATATAGTTTAAACTGATCGGACAAAACTCTTAGGAATACCTTTTTTTAATACGTTTTACACAAAATTAATATCATTTTATTATAAATTAGTTTGAGATACTTAAACTTCATTTAAATGTTTAGATTGTAAAACCCTGTCGTAACCTGTTACTAAGCGGGAGAGAATGAGAAAGAGATGTTTGAAGTTCTCTTCTTCATCACCTTTTATTACATTCATTCAATTGCTGCACTTCTTGTTTACCATGGGTTTTAGTTTGAACTCATTAACAAGTGTCTAATTAATAAGTCTATTTCTTTTCCTTCATATGGACTCCTATAAGCAAATAAATAGTTTAATACAGTTACTATTGGAAGCAGCAAGGGAACTACAACATCGAGTTTAGTTTGATTGCCCCTTGTCCATAGCATTTTAAATTGTAGAATCTTATTATCTTCCTACTTTTAATGAACATTTATGCGAATGAAATTTGCATAATTGGTACAAGTATAGAAAGAAATCATAAATAATCTCAATGCTTAATACTTATGAGTAATAAGAACTCTCTTTATCTCTTGAATTATTGAATTATTCTATGATATATAAAATGATCCAATTATGAATATAAATTACATTAACATATAAATATTAATTAGTCATAATCTAATTTGATCTGATCCAATGATCACTTAGAATATTTATACTTATTTATATTTTTCTTCAATTAGATTATGATACATAGACTGAGTGAGCGACTACTTCCTGGTTATTTTGATAACTCCCACAATCACTTAATTAGATTCTTTATTATTTTATTGTCATCATTTATTGTTTTTTTCTTTATCACCTCCCAAAGTACTTCCTCCCTAGGCTCCTCCTCCTCCTCCTCCTCCTTCTTCTTCTTCTGATTCTTCATGAATAAACATTAACCGCATTATGTGAGCAACGCATCGTGCCTGGTACAATACTAATGCCACCAACCACCACCACCGCCACCACCAACATCAACATTAACACCACACTTTACTTTACTTTACTTTATTTTACTTTACTTTATTTTATTTTACTTGACCAGATCAAATAATTAATATTAATGGGCTACTTGGGGAGTCAATCAATCTATTTATTATGTATGACAAAGTGCCAATGCAAAGACAAATTGTACGAGTATGCATGCATCATTTATAGGGTTATTGTCTAGACTAATATACGAGTACTCATACTTACCTATATCTTAATTATGGTTTATAATAATTTTAACATTATAAAATTAACTTTGATATAATCGAAGTGTTTATGCCATTATAACTCTATATCAAATGTTGCTAGAAGAAAACTTTCAATACAAAATTCAATGATGTTGTTGTTGAGTGAGTTAAATGAGTTCTTATGAATTTGAAGTAATTTTTAGATAAATTTATATTATATACTTTTTTTTTTGGATTGAAATCGGACGACTTAATCGACGGTCGTCATTAATACTTATAAATTTACAATATTGTCAGAGCAGCCAATTTTGAAGTATGTATACTCGTATGTTGTATATGAATATGTCTTCCTGACAAGTACATATGTGTATCCAAACTTGGAAAGAATTCTTGGCTTTCTACATAATCACTATTATTATTATACTCTTCACGTTAGTGAATAGTATTATAAGTTTGTCATGAAATTTGTAACACACAGAAGGAGACATCGCAGATCACATAAAGTATATATATTTGTGATCAGCTCGATGAGACGATTTGACTTAGCCATGTCCGTCTGTCCGTCGGTCCGTCTGTCCGTCGGTCCGTCGGTCCGTCGGTCCGTCGGTCCGTCTGTCCGTTGGTCCGTCTGTCCGTTGGTCCGTTTATCCATCTGTTCGCACTCCTAGTCCTTCAGTTTTTGAACTATAGAGCTAAAATTTTGTACATCCGTTTCTTTTTACCAAATGCCGGTCCAGTTCATGAATCAGCCGAATCGGAAAACTAGGGGTGGTACCTCCCACACAAACCCCCTTTTAAATTAATGTTCTTATTAGAAAAAGTTTTTAGTTTTTTAACGTATCGAACTGAAATTTGGACACTATAAGTTTCTGGTCTATATCCACCAACCATATAAATTTCCTGATCCTAGTGTTACCAGGAGGGGTACCTCCCATACAAACCCCCTTTTAAATTAAAGTTTTTATTAGAAAAACTTTTTTGTTTTTTGTTTTTTGTCTTATTAAACTGAAATTTGGACTCTATAAGTCACTGACCCATATCCAGAAACCATGAAAATTTCAAGACCCTCGGACTACTAAGAGGGGTTCCTCCCATACAAACCGGGATGCAAATGAAAGTTCTTATTAGAAAAACTTTTTTGTTTTTTGTACTATCGACTTGAAATTTGGACTCTGTAACTGTCTGACCCATAGCCACAGATCTTATACATTTCAAGACCCACGGACCACTAGCTGGGGCGTGAAGAGTATTACAACTTCGGCATAGCCAAAGTTAGTATTTTTTTTATATATTTTTTCCTTATATCCAATGCAGAACATTTATTTAGATGCAAACCCAAATCATCTTTTACATATATTTTCCAAATCTCCTATCATTGGTAAAGTAATGCTTTAAATTGAGTCTACCGTCAGGAGGAGTCACTTTAGCGAGTTAAAGCTATAAACACACATGGGTGTTCCTAGACATTTGTATATATCTATATAGTTTTTGTAATGATTCATAATAAAATCTGTTGTTAGAACTTCAAAATGATAATGACGAAGGAAGGCGAAGAGTAAAAAATAATATTATTAATTCGTATGTACTAGAGAACTGTATGAATGGATTCGCTCTGAACATGAATGCATAATGTACCAGTATCAGTATATCAGTGTATCAGTAGGTAGTGTATTTTCTAGAAATGAATAAGAAGTAAGTATTAGTTTTCGTTTCGTACACGAAGTATGTGTTGCAGTGATGATTTAATATCAGTAAGTGTAGAGTATATAATAAATATAGAATGAATGGATTCGTTTTATTTTTTTATTTCAATAACATAAATTCATAGGAACTAGTAATTTTTCGATGCTCATTGTATGATCACAATACACAATACAAAAAGTACTATAGAATAGTAGCGAAGTGTATAAACTGAAATGAAGTAAATATTACGAATGGATTAGTGCAGGTCTCTAGTATGTACATAGACAAATGATCCTTCCTTGAACATTAATTTAAATAATAAACTATTATATAAAGAATATGTTATTGGTTCTTAAAGATCTCAGTCAGATTTTCGTTTCGTAAATTCTCATTCTCATTCTCATAGATGATGATTACAAGATCAATTTATAAACATTAAATTTATTAATACTACACAACTTATACTATACTAAATATCATAAAAGTTCGCATAGATAATAAAACTGAAAAAGAAAATGTAATGCAATGTAATGAAATGAAATGAAAATGATATGTAAGAATTTATTTGTTTAAAACGTAATTGGGTGGAAAACTGCATGTGAATGAAATTGAAAATGAATAGTAGTAGTATGAATATGTTTTATTCTTTTTGTGCATTATAATGATTAATAAATATTATTATTTATGCACATAAAAGTGTAAGAAAATAAGAAAAAAAAAAAAAAATAAAAAAAAATAAATACAATAAATTCACTTCGTTATGCGTTTTCAATGTCAAATCAACCAATCAATAAATGCATTTATGCACTGGTTTGTTTTTTTCTTAACTATCTTTCCAACTCGCATAGATCATACACGTATAATTTTGTTGGCTTTTTTTTTTTTTTTTAGATTATTTTTCCACTATATTTTATGTAGAATAATGCTGTTGTTGTTGTTGTTTGTTGGTGTTTGTTTATTTTTATTATTATTATTTTTTATGTAAATTTTATGAAATTCTGAACAGTTTCAGCATCTGCGTTTTTGCATATGTTAAGACAATTTATGCATTTTATTCGCACTAATAATAACAACAATAACTACAACAACATTTTCAGCGACAACAATAACAATAGCAACAACAACAACAATAATAATAATAATAATAAAATCAATAGCAACAACAATAATAGTATAAAAAAAAATTAAAAACAATAAAAAAAAAATTAAATCAAAATTCTTAAAACAAAACAAAAAATCCAAAAAGAATACAAAAAAAATTTGTTACAAAAAATTACAAAAATGCATGAAAAATCCAGAGAGAGAGAGAGAGAGATAGATAAAGTGTATCGGAGAGAATAAGAAAGATATAATAGAATGAGAACCAAAACATGCGCACATGCGCAATTTAACAATTTTACATTAAGCAAGACAATTGAATACTTAATTAAATAGTAACCACATCATCTATCAATGAATGATTCCAATTTAGATTCAAATTCCGACATGAATACAAGGGGTGACTTAAAAATTCAGATTATAGCATAGACAATTACAATTTACGACGCCATCTTTGTCAAATTCGTTTTGAACAGAAATTCAGATCAAATCAAATCAGATTAAATTTTCAATATTTTCTTTTAGTTTCCGAAATTTAAAACCTTCCCGGCTATCTTACTTCTTAATATCCACACACACATACTTTTCGAAAAAAAAAAATACAATTTTGTCCAAGTTTCATATGAAATTTCATGAAAATTATTATATTGTTAGGCAGATATATTTATATACATATATTTATTAGGCACATAAGTATGGGGAAAATCAGAAAAAAAAATAGCTACAGATGTCGCGTATATATGGACATACTATAATATATAGTTGAAGTCATTATTTTGTAGTGGCACCTCGTTGTTCTAATGAAATTATTTTTATTTTTATTTTTCATTCCATTTTGATTTGAATATAAATTTGAAAATAATTAAGAATTGAGTGAATATAGTAAGTATTAGCTTTTAGTCAATCATTTGATTCATTCAGTTAGTTTGTCTAAGTCCTCATTAGGGGTTTAAGCTTGTGGGAAATGCCATGCATTGGATTGAATGGAAAGAGTATCGTGAGGAAAAGTCATTGGTATTTCTAAAAACACACTAACTCAATCGATTGTTTCAAAGTAAAATGAAATGTATTGAATTGAATTGAAATATACCAAAAAGAGGAACAAATTGAAATGAAACACACACATACTCATACTCATTTACTGTACTTACTAAACTCACTCACTGTTAAACTTGATGCTGCTAATATATTTCAAATTATTTCTTGTTTAAATCAATTTTTAATTCAATTTTGATACCTTTGGATGTCATTACATTTCATTATTTGTGTTAGAGTAAAAGAAAGTATTTCAGAGAGAGAGAGAGAGAGAGAGAGAGAGAGAGAGAGAGAGAGAGAGAGAAAGAAAGATAGATTGAAGGCCTCCCAATCTCTTTCTCTATCTACTATTTACGCTTTCACCAAACTATTTTTTTATTTATTATATTTACTTTCAATCCAAATAAACAAAGTTTACTTGCTCCTTGTTTTATTTTATTTTATTTTATTTTATTTTATTTTATTTTATTTTATTTTATTTTATTTTATTTTATTTTATTTTATTTTATTTTATTTTATTTTATTTTATTTTATTTTATTTTATTTTATTTTATTTTATTTTATTTTATTTTATTTTATTTTATTTTATTTTATTTAATTTGATTTTATTGTACTACAACATAAATATTTGTTGAATTTTTCTATAAATTAAATTAAAAATAATGATTAATGTTTAATGATTTTTTTGAACAAATTTTTATTATTGCAATTGAAAATTTCCTGTTTTCCTTCGGAAAGTCAGAATATTCATTTTGACATACGTTTACAAAAAAAAAAAATCAACAAGCAAACATTCACAATAATAAATACTACAAACACGCAATGATTCATATACTTATGTATATAATATATAATATACTTATTTATCCATAAATTACAAATATTTGTTGTTGCTATAAATACACATTTCATACCTTTGTGAGATATGGCAAATCTGTCTCCTTGTAAAACATATCATATATAGATCAAACAGAAAGGGTTCTACTAAATATTACTACGTAAAAAGAAGAACTCATAAAAAGTATTAGAAGAATAAGAATCTGAAATGCAGAATTTTTATTAAATTTATTATAATCAAAACAAATTTGTTTCATAAAAAAATCATCATGATCTTGAATATGATATCACAATTGTCCCAACCAGTGACCTACTTATGTGGCATCAGTGACCTAATGTCAAAGAGTCAAAGAATATAGAAATAAGTTTGAAAACTGCAAATCTTCTTAAGCAACCTATAATATCTTCTAATTCAAAGTTATATCCCCTATCAAGTCTCCTAATTACACTCATGACATGGCATGGATGACATGACATGACATAAGATGACATAAGATGACATGAATTGGTGGCTTCCTTTCTAGTAGTTTCATCTATAAAAACCTAGAAAGTTAAATTTTGTTTGATATTTCCCCACACTTGTATGACAAAGAAAATATTTTAAACAATTTTAATGAAGAATAAAAATTAAAAAATAAAAATCTTTTCAATTTTATGATGAAAGAACAAACAATGTTCTGCGTGTCAAAATTCATTTATGCAGAATTTACAATCCAACAAACAAAGAATCTCATGATGTTTTACTTTTATATTTTTTTCATTGTTATTTTTCTTCTTTTCTTATTATATTTTCTTTATACTTAGTACTTCGAGTATAATATTTTTTTTTTTTTTTTTTTTTGTATTTTTATTTTTTATTACATGCATTGTTATTCTGTTATTCTGTTTTTGTTGTCAATTGTTAACAAGAAACCAAAGAATGCAGATTTTCAGAGACACACGAGTTTAAATTATTATTATCACTATTAATAATAATATTTCAATTTAATTCGCACGTGACATTTTTAAGAATTACGTATATATATTATAATTTTATTGTTTATATTTATTATAAATTAATCGGTGGCTTTACACAAAACATAAAATAAACCCAAGATCACTGATATATAGTACTACCAACATATGTAACACATTAACACTTTGCACGTACCGATTTCCTTAGTCTAAGTAGTAGTAGGTGTCCACTGTGGTATTAGTTGCTTTTTGATGTCCACAGGGTTCGTTTCAAATTATTAAATAAAAAAAAAAAAAAAATACATAAAAGACATTAAGATGAAGACTAACTTTAGCTATGCCGAAATTGTAATACACTTCATGCTCCTCCTAGTGGTCCTCCAAGGGTCTTGAGGTCTTTATATGATTGGTGGATATGGGTCAGACACTTATAGTGTCCAAATTGCGTATGTTGAAAAGAAAGCTCTGTGCAAAATTTTAGCTCTTCAACTAAACTGAGGGATTAGTTTGCATACATACAGACAGAAAGACAAAACAGACGCACAGACGGACATGGCTAAATCAACTCGTCTCATCATAATGATCAAGAATACGAGTATATGTGTATACTTTATGGAGTCTCCGATGCCTCCTTCTGTGTGTTACAAACTTCATGACAAACTTATAATTCGTTCAAATTTTTGTGTCAGGGTTTTATTTTTTCCAACATCATGATTTTTTCCCCTTCTTCTTCTTCTTCTTTGTCTTTGTCTTTGTCTTTGTTTTCTTCTTTTCATCCATCTGGATGATGTTCCAGATATTAATATCTTGGCAGCACTTGCTGATATCAAAATGGATTTATCAATAAAACAACATACGATTTCATTCGAATTTCCTTTCAACTGAATTTAACCAATTGTAACATATTCACATAATCATTGATCTCTAAATAAGAAATATGTATGTTATACGTTATCTATTAAATAAAGACTGACAAACTATACTTATAATAGTCTGATCTAATATAGGCATGACATATAGGCATCCCTAGGCTGGTGGGTTGACAATGGCCGACAAACTATATATATATTTCTTTACTTTATGAGCTCACAAATTTTTGAGGTTTGTGCGTTATATAACATATTTTTTAAAAACCTTTGATATTTTACCCTATTATATATTATATGTATAATATATACGATATATAGATACTCTACTTGGTTGGACACTGAATGTCTTTTTGTTAAATCAAATTCAATATTCTTAAATATCATTCTCATTGTTTATTCATATGATAAATTCTATTTAAACTTACACGTATAGTAAATTGTCTAAAATTATGGATTATTATAGTAATAGTAGTATGAGTAATCTATGTCGACAACTATAATATAACCACAATATATTGGCAATAATATTTTATACAATTTATTTGTTTTCTAATGCTTCCCTTACTTGAAATTTAATTACTTATTGATTTATCGATCCAAATGTATACAATTCATAAGTAGGATTTAGTTAGATAATTATTATTTAACATTTAATTTAAAGATTTACACCCTTAGAGTATTTACCATAATAAGTGTATTTAGATTTATGGTCATTCAAATTTTTGGGTGATTAATTGCTTCGACCTCAACCCTCAATGTTGAAAATACTCCAAAGATCTAATCTATGACGTACAATACACGTCCGTGTACATAACTTTGGATCAACATCAATTTAATGTCTACTAATATTTCAAGTAGCCACCGATTTGAACTGTCATAATTATATAGAGCTATATAAAAATCTGGTGTCAGGGTGTTAGTGTTCGCACTCGTCCGAAACGGCTCAACCGATTTTATTGATTTTTTTTTTTTTTTTTTGTATATTTAGTAGGTATGAGAATATGTCGGAAAGTAGTTTTGACCCTCCTACCTACCTAAATAATGACGTGAAGTCATTGATTCGAGTATGAAGTGTGGCATCACTTTGAAATTTTTTTAGCGAGGGAGTAGCAACGCACGCCATATCATCTAGTAGAGCTATAAAATTCTCAGTAATTCCTTAATGTCATCCAGTAATTTTTATGGTTTAAGTAACTTTGAATTTTAAAGTTTTTCAATTATTTTTTTTTTTTTTTTGCTCATGAGCCTTGTTTTTTCTAACATCAAATAAGTTCTTTAACTCTTAGAAACCTTCAAAATACTAAGTACATTGCGCCCACCATATAAATCTATTATAGAAACTCATTTTTCAAATTTTTCAAAAGTAAAATCTTTTCAAATACTTGTGTACTATAAAAGTTCTTAGTCTATCAAATCTTAGAATGAATCAAAATACTATGAATCCTGAAGCCCTCATATGCAGGATTTTCCCTTTCTATTCTGTTCCATGTATGGTACACTTACTTTCTTGTACTATGTAGTATTGTAATAAAGTTGTAGATACTAATTACTTTTGATGAAATAATGAAAAAATTGTATTCCTCTATTTATTTAATTAAACATTTTTGTTATTCTTGCGTATTAATTCGAACAATTTTGTGGGCGTTTTATTTTTTAATTGGAATTAAATTCATTTTAATTCAATTGTCATTGAAGCTGCCGCAGCGTCACGTCGTTTCTTTAGAAAAAAAAAAAACAAAATTATTTCATTTATAAATTTTATTTACTTATATAAGATAATCAAGATAATCAAGATAATCAAGATAATGATGATGTTGATGTTGATGAAGATGATAATGAAGATGATAATAATGGTGTTGGTAATGTATTTGACAAAGTTAATTTTGTATTAAAAACAAAGATAGAAAACTCGATTATAAATAAATTTTATGGAAAGAAAAACACATGGAATATTATTTATACTACTTATGTATGAGTATATTTATGAGTATATTTATGAATATATTTATTATAAGGAAACAGTTAGAAATAATCATATGTAGATAAAGAAAGCTTAGCGAAATTAGACCTGAAAATCAGACTCAAGTCTACTTCATTTTCTGATTAAATGAAAATCGATATGATTGGAAACATTCATATTATATATTCTTATTAATTCATTATTGTAGAATGTGTGACTACTTGAGACTTGACAGCCTTATAAATATTACTACAAATTATAGCAAGCACTCCTCTTTTCCTTTTCTTCTTCTTCTTCTTCTTCTTCTTCTTATTCTAAGCTGCTAACATTGTCTATCTCTCACATATAAAAAACCTAGTTACAAGTTACATATTCCAAGCAAATCATTAAGCTATGTACACATTAGCCGAACAAACCTAAAAGCATGAGAGCGAATGTTGTTTGTTTGCCGTCCACATTACAACGAAAAAATGCGATGATTTTCCACCTCCCGCGTTAACACATTGGTTTGCTTGCGATCTTGTTCGTTCGCATTCGTTCGTCTAGTGTGTACATAACTTTAGATGGTTAATAAGATTATTTTATGGATTACTTTTTATCAAATACTAAGTTGTTTTTTAATTGGTTTCTGGTTACTTCTAAAGATAAATATTTTTTATAAATATTATAAATCACATCTTCTTTTAAAGTTAAGTTATTAGAGACTCTTTTTATTTATTCAAAATTCTTCGAAATACAAAAAAGTCATTCCACATTAATTCAAGATAGTTGATATTATTTATTGAAATTGGAAACATTCTGACTGAAACTTCTAGCAAAAAACTACCAATAATTTACTAAGTAATTGTAGAAATTATATGATATATTCAATTTTTGTTTTAAATGATTGGTTTATTGTTTCACTTAATAAGATATTTTAAAAAATCTATAAATTAAAACTAATGAAGGCTAATAAATGATTTTAATTTATAGACTCTCTCTCTCTCCATTCAATTCAAGTAAATAGTAATGAGAAAAATTAGAAAAAAAAAAAAGAAAAGAAATTTTATACTCATGAAATGTTCAAAACTGTAGGAATTATTTAGTATTATTTTGAAGCTTCAGGAGGTTCATATAAATAAGAAATACATGGTAGTATTGATAAAAAGTGGATAAAGGAATTAATTTTTTTTATTGCTATTTGCTTTTTTTTTTTTTAATTTTTATTTTTTAATTGAGTTCAGCATAATGCTTATTATTTTGTTGGCGCTATGATTGTATTATACAAGTAATATTTACTCTAAGAGTTCATAAGGTTTATTGCGTTTAAGCTTTTTTTTTTCACAAACAATTGGATTCATAGGGTTTGAAGCTTCATTTTGAATGTGTACACTTCGCCTTTCCATACATGAGATTTCGCATATCTTTGAATAATAATGGCAACTAAATCAATGCCAAGAACGCATTCAATTATCATTCACTGCTATGAAAGTACCAGGAGGGTGCATTTACTACACATCTCAGCATTTTGTTCTGAAACCTTTGTATTTATTGGATCGATAAATCGCAGTCCGCTTGCCAATACATACGAATACTTATTTCTGAGTTTTAGTGAGAGTACTGAACATAAATGTAAAAGAAGACAAGAAATCATGAATGGGCAGAAAATGTACAATAAAGAAAAGTTTTACTATATTAGTATTATATTGACTATAATAAATCAAATAAAAAAAAAAGATAATTTTTCCTTGTAAACCATAATTAATTTTTTTTTATTATTTTACTTGTGTTACAATTTATGTATTTAATTTTCGGAAAATATTGTCTTAATATTAATATTATCTTTTTTCTTTCTCTTTACAGATCGCTAATTAACAGCAAAGTTAAAGTTTGTTTATAAACAAACAAACAAAAAAAAAAAAAAAAAAAAAAGGTTAAAATTTTGTTCCAATTTCAGTGAATTGTGAACAATTTTTAAACAAACTTCAAAACAAAATTAAAAAACACAGCGATCGATCATCAAATCAAGTCAACTTTTGGCTAATCCTTCCAATTATTAAAATTTTTTAAGTTTTTTTTTTTGCTACGCGCACAAAAAATAACAAGAAACTTGAAGTATAGAATGGTAGAAGGTGATTCTCATAAGAATAAAAGCGATTGTAAGTATATTATGTACTATATAATCATAAATATGATTAAATTCATTTTGATTTAAATTAATTTAATTTGATTTTAGTAATATTTTATGTTAATTTAAAAAATTCCCAAATGTTTTTTTTTTGTTTTTTATACACTTCACGAAGTTTGTAACATACAAAAGAAGACATCGGAGACCACATAAAGTATATATGTATATTCTTGATCAGGGCGATGAGACTAGTTGATTTAGCCATGTCCGTCTGTCCGTCTGTTTGTCTATCTGTCAGTATGTATGCAAACTAGTTCCTCAGTTTAACTAAATTTTGCACGGTGCTTTATTTTCACCATACACAGTACATTTGTCGGAAACAACCGAATCGGACCACTAGGTGGGGTACCGCCCATACAAAACTGGATCCAAATTCACGTTGTTAGTAGAAAAAATTTCTTGTTTTTTATACCATCGACTTGAAATTTAAACACTATAAGTGTCTAATCAATATCAACTAACCATATAAATTTCAAGACCCAAGGAGCTCTAGGTGGCATACCCCCCATACAAACCAGGATCCAAATTCACGTTCTTATTAGATAAAATTTCTTGTTTTTTCTACTATCGACTTGAAATTTGAACACTATAAGCATCTAACTAATATCCACTAATTATAAGAATGTGAAGACCTTCAGACCTCTAGGTGGGGTATCGCCCATACAAACCCGGATCCAAATTAAAAATCTTAATAGAAAAACTTTTTTTTTTTATTTTCTCGACTTGAAATTTAAACACTATAAGTATCTAATCAATATCCACCAACCATATAAATTTCAAGACCCTCGGTGGGACACCCCCCATACAAACCAGGATCCAAATTCACGTTCTTATTAGAAAAAGTTTCTTTTTTTTTGTACTATCGACTTGAAATTTAAACACTATAAGTGTGTGACGAATATCCACCAACCATATAAATTTCAAGACCCTCAGACCTCTAGATGGTGTATTGCCGATACAAACCTTGATTCAAATTCACGTTCTTATTAGAAAAAGTTTCTTGTTTTTTGTACTTTCGACTTGAAATTTGAACACTATAAGTAACTGACCCATATTCACCAACTATATAAATTTCAAGACCCGCGAATCACTAGAAGGGTGCGTGAAGAGTATTACAACTTCGGCATAGCTAAAGTTAGTCTTTTTTTCTTGTTTTTTTTTCTCTTTTTTTTTTTTGACATGCTGACATTCTCTATATATATATTCTATATTTTTTAGCGTATAATGTAGAATCTGGTCTACAGCCAAGCTACAACCATAACGCAACAACAACAACAACGACAACAACATCACTGCAACCAACATTAGCAACAACTGCAATTGCAACAACAACAACAACAACACCAACAACGCCAACTAATAGCAATACAACAATTATTGGCATAGATAATCGTTCTATTATTCAACCATATTCATTGGAAACTGGTGCACCAAATAAGCAGCCAAGTTATAAATTTGCCGCCATAAACGAGGCTTACGAAAACGATAACTATCCAACTAATGGCAATAATCATCATGACGTAGAAAAAGCCATTAACGCTAGCGCTATTGTTGCGACCAATAATGCCAATAACCTGAATGGCAATGGTCGAAGTAGCAACGGTGGCGCTGGCGATGATGGTGGTGGTGGTGGTGGTGGTCCTGTTCGAAGAACTGGCGGCATTAAGGCCGGTTTCGAACAGGCCATCGAATTATGCGGCTATGGCAAATTCCATTATATATTATTAGCGATATGTGGTCTTGTCAGCACCTCAGAGGAAATGGATGTCATTTCGATGTCATTCATTTTACCATCGGCACAATGTGATTTAGATTTGAATACGGAGACAAAAGGTTGGCTCAATTCAATCATTTTCATTGGCATGATGACCGGCGCCTATATATGGGGCAGTATAGCTGATTCGCTGGGTCGTAAGAAGGTGCTGATTGTTATATCGTTTATGAATGGTTTTTGTATTGTCGCATCGTCATTTTCGCAATCTTATGAATGGTTTATGCTGTTTCGTTTTCTTAATGGCGCAGCGTAAGTATCTATCTATTTACATACTTAGTATTTACTATATGTTTATTTTTATATTCATGCAAATTCTCACTTCTTCTTCTTCTTCATCTTCATCTTCATTATCTGATTGATTGATTGATTGAATCATCAAGAAAACTTTCTTCTCAGTCTAAAACTCCTCCTTAATTAATCTTGTCACTCTTTTTATGTTTCAACTTAAAAACTAAGTTGCTAATTTAATTAACTCACTCAACTAGTAGTAAGTGAATTTAATAATAAGAAAATATTGAAATCATAAAGAAACCATTAAAAAAAAAAATTAAATATCGTGACTCTTTATGCTAATTACTCTATAAAATAGAAGAATATTAAAAGTTTAGTCATCATCATAATCTTGACAATTCAATGAGTCCTCAAAAATATTGATTGTTTGAATGAAAGAAAGCGAGACAAAATCCCAGTAAAATATTCTCTTTTTGTATTTTAAATTCAATACAAAAAACCCTTATAGAACATTGGCCTAGAAGGGAACAAATTAGAAGGTTTCAACACTTAAAATTTTGTACATACAAACTTACATACATACAAAGCTTAATAAACCGATTGTCTGCTGTCTACCATGGGTCCAAGGAGGGAGGTTTGTCCCCCATATACGTACATCTTTATTCAATTTAACTCAAATGATTTGAAAATTTTAACTGAAATTGTCTTCTGTTTTTTTTTATTGCACATATTTCAATTCACTTACTCACTCGAGGCAAGGCGAGGCGAGGCGAGGCAAGGCGAGGCGAGTCAATTTGAATCAGTTGGCATTTGTTGGTATTGTTTCATTTATGGAATACCCCCCCATAATAATAATAATAAATGATATATATATGTACATATGTACATATTTATATAGATCATTTGCCAATAAACTGCTAATTGTTTATGTGAATTGGTACAATTTATTTGTGTTGTAATTGTTATTGTTATTATTATGATTGGCTATTCATAGCATTTGAAGTGAATGAAGATCCAAGCGAAACGTGTTGCAAAATGCTTTTGTAAATGTTTGTGTTATATGATCATGATTATAATGATTATGAAAAAGATGATAATGATGATTGATGATGAACTTAGTGCGACAATGGAATAATCTTTAAAAAACCCAAAATGCAAATTCCTGAAAGCCTTCGAAGCTTTCAATAAATATTAGTGGCTTAATAAAGGAAGAGACAGAAATTGCTTTGTCTTATAGGAAAAAATATCTACATAGTATTAGCATCAACTTCATATCTTTATCATATTCTACATTCTTGTCTTATCCTTCGGGAGAACTATGTACTATAATATGCGCGATTTATTGTTAAAGGAAATTAAATCTGATTTTAATGTAGACTCTAATAGTATCAGAAACCTAAGAGAAGTGCCTTAAAGGAAATTTCTTTTCGGTTGTAAAGAAAATTTAGAATCTTCCTAATATAGTACATAGGTGAAAAAAAATGTGAGATCTGATATCTAGAAGACTCTTTTTTTTTTTTTGCTAGTAATTCTAATTTATTTTTGCTTTTAACTTTTTTAACATTCATCAAATAAATTATAATTAATTTTATATCTTTTTTTACTTTTCACGTTAGGGAATAGTATTATAAATTTGTCATGAAGTTTGTAACACACAGAAGGAGACATCGCAGACCTCATAAAGTATATATATTTGTGATCAACTCGATGAGACGAGTTGATTTAGCCATGTCCGTCTGTCCGTCGGTCCGTCTGTCTGTCTGTTCGCACTCCTAGTCCTTCAGTTTTTGAGCTAGAGAGCTTTAATTTTGTACATCGATTTCTTTTTACCAAACACCGGTCAAGTTCGTGAATCAGCCGAATCGGACCACTAGGGGGGGTACCTCCCATACAAGCCCCCTTTTAAATTAATGTTCTTATTAGAAAAAGTTTTTTGGTTTTTGACGTATCGAACTGAAATTTGAACACTATAAGTTCCTGGTCTATATCCACCAACCATATAAATTTTATGATCCTAGGATTACCAGGAGGGATACCTCCCATACAAACCCGCTTTTAAATTAAAGTTCTTATTAGAAAAACTTTTTTGTTTTTTGTCTTATTGAACTAAAATTTAGACTCTATAAGTCTCTAACCCATATCCACAAACCATGAAAATTTCAAGAACCTCGTACTACTAGAAGGGTACCCAACATACAAACCGGGATCCAAATGAAAGTTCTTATTAGAAAAACTTTTTTGTTTTTTGTACTATCGACTTAAAATTTGGACACTATAAGTTTCTAACCCATAGCCACCAACCTTATACCCTCGGACCACTAGCTGGGGCGTGAAGAGTATTACAACTTCGGCATAGCCAAAGTTATTTTTTTTTTATATTTTTTTATATATATATATTTTTTTTATTTTATTTGTAATTTCTTATTTCTTTTTTAATTTCCATTTTCTATAGACTGGGAGGCAGTGGTCCTGTCATCTGGTCATATTTCGCCGAATTCCAACCGAAAGCGAAACGCGGCTCCATGTTGAGCTTCATGGCAGCCTTCTGGACGTTTGGTAATCTTTTTGTTGCCGGCCTTGCCTGGCTAATCATCCCAACGAATATTGGTTTCGTTACACCCTTCCTCACCTATAATTCATGGCGTATCTTTTTAATGGTTTGCTCATTACCATCATTTGTTGTTGCCTTTCTATTGTTCTATTTGCCTGAATCGCCGAAGTTTCTTTTAACACGTGGCGATCAAGAGAAGGCATTAGCAATCTTTCGTGGCATTTTTGTAACGAATACAAAACGTAAAGCCGAAGAATATCCGGTCTCTGAATTGGAAATCGATGAGAAGACAATGGCCGATATCAAAGAGAGTCAGGCATCGGTGAAAGGTAAATACAGCCGCATGTTATCGGGCATGTTGGACCACAGCAAACAACTTTTCCAGCAACCGATATTGAAATTTACGCTCGTCTCGATCACCATCAATTTTACATTCCACATTGGCTATTATGGTCTGATGATGTGGTTTCCGGAGCTGTTCAATCGTTTCGAAGAATATTCAACAGCATTCCCCGGCGAACAGGCTGGCGTTTGTACCGTCACCGAATATGTGGTCGGACGTATCCAAAAAGAGGATGCTGTCTGTTCAGCGCATATACCATCAGCCGTATTTATGGAGTCGCTCATCTCATTGGCATCGGCATTGCCGGCCAATCTAATTGCCATACTTGGTATGGATTTACTTGGACGCAAGTTCTTCCTGATCTTTGGTACAATGACAGCTGGCGTTTGTTCGGCCGCCATGTATTTTGTGTATAGTTCAACTCACAATCTTATTGTGTCGGCAGTGTTTAGTGGCGCTATCTCAGCAGCGAATGCGGCACTTGATTGTTTAATTACCGAAGTATTTCCGACGCATTTGCGTGCCACCGGCGTTGCCATATCTATGGTGGCAGCCCGTCTCGGCGGCATCATTGGTAACATTGTGATTGCCACACTGCTGGATCAGTATTGCCCAGCACCGACATTTATTGTGGCGGTGCTCCTCATGGGCGGTGGTCTCATGTCCCTCTTGCTGCCTAACACGACGCGCAAGGAGCTCAACTAATCCGAACTTTACAATGCACCATTTCACCCATTTTGCAATGCAAAGAGCTCAACGTAATACCAAAACAACGCAATCAACAACTAAAAAATAAAAATGCGTCAAAAAAAAAAAAAAATGTTTATTAATTAATGTTTATCAACAAAATGTAATAGAAAGTATGTAATTGTTATTAAATTTTTTTTAATCTTATTTTTTTTTTTTTATATATTTTTTTTTTTTTTTTTTCTTAATTTAGTTTTAATGATTAATTAATTTTTCCTTTCCTTTTTTTCATTCTTATTTTTTCGCGTGCCTTCTTTAAAATTGTTTGTTACATTCTAAATTTTATTGTTTTTTTATTTTTATATTATTATTATTTTTATTTTATTTTATTTTATTTTTTTAGTTTTTCGTATGTAGAAAATTAAAGAAATAAATAAATACATTTAATAAAAAAAACAAAAAAAAAAAAAAAAAAAACACATACATAGAAAAAAACATATAGATACAAATGAAGAAAAAAATAAACAATAAATATCTGTGAGTAAATAAAAATAAATTAAAAAAAAAAAAAAACACTATTAAATCAAAATAAAATAAAATAAAATAATATTAATAAAATAAACGGTCTTGAGGTCATTAATTGCCCTCAACGATACAACCCTAAAACCTTTACCAACTCCAACACAGACACACACTTTACACCCTACACCCTACACCCACAGTCATCATTATGTTAAAGAAATATTTGTATTCATTATTGATTATTATATATATATATTGTATAATTATTGTATTATTTTATTGTTTATATATATATATATATATATATATATATATATATAACTTTTTTTTTTTCATCATCGTCGTCGTCGTCGATTCTTGTCGTCGTCTTAGGAAAATGAAAGAAAGAATGAAAGAAGAAGAATTCAAGAAAACCAAAAAAACAAAAAAAAAAAAACAAAAATATATGAAATAAAAAACATAAAAAATACAAGAAGAAAATGATAAACAAAAAACAAAAACATGTTGTAAATTCTAGTTATGTTATAAAGTTATTACTATATTATTATAATTACAAAAATAAAATGAAGAATAAAGATACAAATATGTTTAATCATCAAAAACTAAATGTTGAAGTTCTTTAAATCAGAAATACTTACATTCATGATTGCTTAGACCAGACCAGACCACTGCAGTCAGTCCGAGGACCACACTTCCCATCTCGTGCCTAGGCTCTTTATATACTACTCACGTTAGTATATCACATAACTGTAAACTAGTGGCGCTACCTTGTTTTATTGTGTCATGCACACAGCTGCTCATACAAATGCATAAATACTTCAAAAACACTTTTCCCATTGAAAGTAAGTTTTCCGAAAAGAAACTGAAAATGTGTTGTGCAACAACACTTCCAACCGAAAACATTATTAAAAGTGTTATTTTTATCCCTTATTCATTATGTTTGAAAAAAAACTGATTTTTTCGAACACCTTGAAAGTGTTGACTGTTATTAGCGACCTCTGTTCTTCTAACAAGAAAACAGATAGCCCTCGAGATGGAAATGCGTCTATTCTCGCAAACACTGAAGACCTCAAAGACGCTTAATTACCTTGGTTTAAGAATTGACAGCAAGCTGACATACTGAGCACAAATCCATCACGCAGCAGAAAAATCAGCAAGAGTGACAAGATCTCTATCGAAACTAATGGCAAACTGTGATGGACCACTTGCTAGTAGGCGAAAGCGAGGTGTGGTCCGATGCATTGAATGTTGAAAGAAGAAGGAAAGTATTCGGCAAAATACAGAGGATGGCAGCTCTTCGGGTTACTTCATCGTATCGCACAGTGTCAGCTGTGGCAGCAGCGATGGGCTGCAGAAACGAAAGGCAGATGTAAAGCTAAGTAGACAGTGGGGTGACATAAATTTTTATATCACACAATTGCTATCGGGACACGGATACTTCCGAAAATACCTATACAGAATAGAAAAAACAGTAAATGCACATTGCATTTATGGGGACGCAGAAGTGGATGATGCAAATCACACTTTCTTCGAATGCAACAGATGGCAACAAGAGCGTGATGAGCTCGGAAGCAGTGTGGGCCTCGTCAATGCAGCAAATATTGTCGGCAAGATGCTGGTGAGTAAACAAAACGGGGCACAAGTAGCTCACTACATTGAAAAAATTTTAAGATTAAAGAAGCGGTAACTGGACGCAGGTGTTGACAGTTGACATATGAAGTCAGAAGAGGATACCACCTTGAAGTAATGCGCAAGCAGTTCCAGGGTGGACACATATCCTACAAGGGGGGATGTTTTTTAGTGGCATCACCACATACTGGGGGTGCGACGGCACCTCTGACAATGCGCAAGCATTTTCGACCTCCCTAACCGCAAAATAAAATATAAAAAAAGACTAACTTTGGCTATGATGAAGTTGTAATACTCTTCACACCCCAGCGAGTGGTCCGAGGGTCTTGAAATTTATCATGTTGGTGGCTATGGGTTAGACACTTATAGTGTCCAAATTTTAAGTCGATAGTACAAAAAACAAAACAAGTTTTTCTAATAAGAACTTTCATTTGGATCCCGGTTTGTATGGGGGGTACCCCTCCTAGTGATCCGAGGTTCTTGAAATTTTCATGGTTTGTGGATATGGGTCAGACACTTATAGTGTCCAAATTATTATTTCAATAAGACAAAAAACAAAAAAGTTTTTCTAATAAAAATTTAATTTAAAAGGGGTTTTGTATGGGAGGTACCCCTCCTGGTAACCCTAGGATCATGAAATTTATACAGTTGGTGGATATAGACCAGAAACTTATAGTGTCCAAATTTCAGTTCCATACGTCAAAAACCAAAAAACTTTTTCTAATAAGAACATTAATTTAAAAGGGGGTTTGTGTGGGAGGAACCCCTCCTAGTGATCCGATTCGGTTGATTCCCGAATTTGATCGGCGTTTGGTAAATAAAAACCTATGTACAAAATTTTAGTTCTCCAGCTCAAAATCTGAAGGACTAGGGGTGCGAACCGACGGACAGACGGACATGGGTTAATCAACTCGTCTCATCGAGCTGATCACAAATATATATACTTTATGTGGTCTGCGATGTCTCCTTCTGTGTGTTACAAACTTCATGACCAACTTATAATAATATTCACTAACGTGAAGAGCATAAAAAAAAAATTAGCGACCTCTGGTGGGTATTCTATTGGATTTTGGATACCTCATCTAAGTATCCCCATACCCTTGTATACAGAATTATAACTTTGCCTCCAATTAATGGAATCTACTGGACATGGTGATTTGAAATCGTCTTATAGGAATATTACTCCTTAACTGATTCAAATAAGTTAAATGTTTAGCAAGGTAAGAAGAACTTAAACAACCATTTTCGAAATGTATCAAATTCAAATGTACATTAGAGAGCTGCATGAGTGCACTCAAATCGGTGTTTGAGTTACTAACGTCATACATGAGTGAATGAGTTTTGTAACCGGTGAGTACTTGTATAACTCAAACCCATAATAACCACTCTTTGCTACTCCCCGGCAAAATTTCATCAAAATCGGATTTCCATAAGAATAATAGAAAAAATAATATTTATTGTATTTTATTGTAAATGAGAATGAGTTTGACCAAGAACTTTTGATTGATTTAAAAATATGTCTAAGTTTTATATACACAATATGATTTCCACCAATTTCTACCAATTCTGTAGTCCGATTTTGTTGTTGTGTTACACACAAAAAGCTTCTTATTTCTCAGAAATTCGATTTTGATTTCGAATCCATTGAGTTGATTTTACGTGATGCGAGCACAAACAAACAAAGTCTATGATTTTTTTATATATATAGACAAATCAAATCATCTTTGTCCAACATATATCAGATAATTATGTCAATTATATCTGCCCAGTTATCTTCTTTCTCATAAACAAATTAGCATTCGTTAGATGTAATAATGATCCCCTATTATCAAGATAAATTGTTTTCTAATATTGTAAAGAATCTTAATATTCTGTTCACGCTGAGGAGTAAACACTTTGAATATTTATTATATTTACTACTACTTTCATAGAAATGTTTCTTTGATTTTTAGCTTGACTGCGTTGGCTTGACTGGTTGTTACGGCCGTCCAGTAAATAATCGCTCAACAATAAGAGGACAATCTACGAATAAGTAGTGGGCCCTCTTTGGCGTTACGCGGTACAAAAACGGGGAACCTCTGCTGCCAGCAACATACAGTGAGCTCAAGTATGCCAAAACAAGGATAGATAATAATGGAGCTTCCAGCAAAAACCCATTGTGTGCAACGTAATCCTCCAAAGCTGCATCCGTCACCAATAGAGGTTGCAAACTCAAAAAAGCAGTCCTGCAACGACCTTCATCAATGACGTCAGGCGACATCGACTGAAGGGGCTTCATCCTAATGACCTTCTGCCCCTGCCCTGACTGCCCCTGTGCAATATTCTAGTATATAATCATAAGAATATTTTATGCTATTATCCGAAAATGTTATAATTAAATAAAAAAAATATATATAAAATTCTTTTTATACATTTTTATATCAAAACTATTTATGTGGTCGGACTTTTATTAAAGCCTATTCCGACACAACAGACAGACCTTTTAAGTAAGAAGTCATCCACATAGTACGTTACACGAATTTCCTCACCTACCCCCCCCCCCCCCTCCCTTCGCCAAGTCACACAAGTGCACAAGAGCACAAGTTGATCATATTTCTGATTCTGGAGTGACGTCACATACATTGTCTTTTAGAGTTTCTATTAGGGATCTATTGGGTCTCCACGGTACATTTTCGAACAAAAATTGTCTTTATTCAAAATCAATATGAATCAAATACATATTGACCATTATTATTATCTATGACCTTTTGCCATTATCCGGGTAGCTTCATAATTCCATCGGTGTAGAACTTCTAGTAGTAGTTTATCAGCGAAAAACTTGGTCAAGTGATTTTCAGCGGTTCTTCGATCGGCCAAATTTTATACCATGAAGAGAGTTTTGCAGAAACCGAAACAAATGGTAGTCAGTGGGTGCAAGGTCCGGGCTATATGGTGCATGCATCAAAACTTCTCAACCAAGCTCCGTCAATTTGTTCCGCATCATCAAAGATGTGTGTGGCCTAGCATTGTCAGAATGGAAGACAACTCCCTTTCTGTTGGCCAATTCTGGTCGCTCTTTCTTGATTGATTCATTCAAACAGTCGATTTGTGCACAGTAGAGGACCGAATTGACCGTTTCGCCACGTTGTAGCAGCACAGAATAGACAATTCCCTTCCTATCTTAGAATAATTTTTCGTTTAAAATTTTTTAATATTTTATAATTTGAAATGTGTCGTCACAAAACTTATGACTCCCCCCTCTTTTCCTTGTCACAGGTAGTCACACTTCGTTGACACGCCATAACATAATCTATGCTCCGATTAAAATTCCCACTGTCATAGTAGTAATTATGTTTATTCATGTAAATTCTGAGGGGTTCTTAACGGTAAATCCGAATAAAGCGCCGCCTATTACTTGTGTTCATTCATGCACATTTTGCAACCGGCAAGAAGAATTGTTTCTTCGACTTATAATTACATACAAAAATGATGTATTTGTATTTTTATATGAGAATGTTTTTCATATTAATTCTTAAACATTATGCGTGCGGCACGTCACTCCTGCAGAAGACGAAATGCACATGAAAAACTTGCAAATTTAAAAGTCCCCTGGTTTTGACAAGATTGATGCGAATGTGGCCAAATCCCTTCCCTACAAAGGAGTGTTATTTCTGATGATGCTGTTCAATTCCAATGCTGAGGGTTTGCCATTTCCCCTGTCAGTGGAAGTGTGCTGTACTAATCGATAAGTCTACTTTCGACATTCTCTAAAATTTTCGAGAGCATATTTTTGTGTAGAGTGTTGGAGGTGGGGGACGTCCAGAATGCCATCCCGAACCATCAGTTTGGCTTTAGAGCTCAACATGGTACACCAAAACAATTGCATAGACTTGTTCACCATATTCTAAGTGCGTTTGAAACAAAATTGTATTGCTCTGCTGTGTTCTCGGACGTCATGCAAACCTTCGACAGGGCATGGGATAGAGGGACAACTGCACAAGCTGATAAGGCTTCTTCAAGGTAAGCAATATCATGGGATATAGGGACAACTGCACAAGCTGATAAGGCTTCTTCCAGGTAAGCAATATCTTCTGCTCAAGAGCAACTTGATGGATACAGCTTTCCTCGTAAAAGTTCGTGATTTTATGACTCTGGCATAAAACGCATCAAGGCTGGTGTACCGCAGGGCAGTGTTCTTATGCCAGTTCTTTACACTCTATTCACGGCGGACATGCCGATGCCGGAAAATGATAATTTGTTGGTAACAACTTATGCAAATGACATCGCCATACTCGCGAACTCAACTCAGGTTTGAAAAAATTTAGAGTAAAATGTTGAGTCAAAAAATAAAAATCGTCACGTTTTTTCGATTCTCATGTATCTCATGAACCGCACTAGGTAGAGACTTGAGACATGGGTAAAAAAGTTAGATCATATCCTTCTACCAAACAGAATCGATCAACATATGAATGTATGAATTGGCAGTCGGTTATTTTTGATTATTTGTGCTTCCATAGAAGTCAAATATTTTTCATTAAAATGTAATTTACGTGGTGCATCTTTTTTTACATTTGGATGCTTTCCTCTCTATTATAAACTTATTATGTACGTTTATTTGTTAAGTTGACTGCGGTGGTTGCTTTGAAGCTTTGAGTGACTTTTAAATGAATTATTCTTGTATTTTATTATCATTGTTTTTTTTTTTTTTTTTTTTTTGCATTACTTCTTTGATTGCTTCAATGAAAATGAATGAAATGTTTTGTTCCGGAAAAAAAGAAAATATGGTACGAGTATCTAAAATAGTTTATACTTATTACAATTGTATGATGAATACTACGTGCTTTGACTCGCGTGACTGATGAAATGCATGGAATGGAAACAAAAATGAGTGACGAATTTTTTAAACTCACTGACCCAACATCCATCCGAATGATTATCATCATTCATTATTCCTTCTCGTAATGTTTTGTTGTAACTATTATCCACTACTAAGTGGATGTATATATATACACATAAATACATACATACATACATACATACATTTATATGTATTGTATATGTATTTGTTTGTATTATTAATTCAGAGTGGGGCGCGTGCTTTGATTCGAGGTCGCATCTTAATTGTTATTAGAGACACAATTTACTCAATAGGCAGGGTAAAAATATGCCAATAAACATGATAAACTTATATAGTATATGTATGTAGGTACATATTTACTATATTGAATGACCATTTGGAAGTGGAAGTGGAAGTATAATATGTGATATGATATACGATAAGATGTACATATATCTGTTCAAGAATAAATATGAAGCGGCCTCATATTCGGAACAAGACCGCACGCAGATTTTTTTTTATACTCTTCACGCAGTGAATAGTTTTATAAGTTTGTCATGAAAATTGTAACACACAGAAGGAGACATCGGAGATCCCATAAAGTATATATATTCTTGATCAGCGCGACGAGACGAGTTTATCTAGCCATGTCCGTTTGTCCGTCTGTATGCATGCAAACTAGTCCCCCAGTTTTTGAGCTAGAGAGCTGAAATTTACCATATGCAGTACATTTGTTGGAATCCGCCAATTGGTCCACTAGAGGGGTATCCCCCATACAAACCGGGATCCAAATGAAAGTTCTTATTAGAAAAACCTTTTTTGTTTTTTGTACTATCGACTTAAAAATTTAACACTATAAGTGCCTGACCCATTTCCACCAACATTATAAATTTCGAGACCCTTGGACCACTAGCTGGGGTGTGAAGAGTATTACAACTTCGACATAGCCAAAGTTAGTCTATTTTTATTTTTTTTAGCACTTGGAAGCTGACAAGCTCAGCAAAAAAAGCTCTACTGACTTCTCAACAGCAGAAACTAACTAACGCTGAGCATCAAGCGAACAGTGAATCATCATATCATCATTGCGCGCCCTCCTAGCTATATGGCATACAAGTTTGGAAAATAAAATCAGAAGTGGGTCCAGACCCTACAAAACAAACCTTTGCATCTTCTCACTGACAGCAAATAGTTCGTTCGCAACTCAACACTACATTGTGACCTCAACATAGGTACTGTTGAAAATCAGATCGCCTTTTTTAGAGAAATTATTGTACACAAATATGTTTCACCTATTTCGAGAATGCCTAGACCGATTTGAATTGAAATAAATTGCTTTGTTTTGTTCGCCTCAATACTGAGAAAAATGCGAAAATCCTAAATGGAACGGCAGAAAACTCGGAGCATCCAAATCAAGGTGAGCAAGTGAGATGGCATATGGTTAATTTCTCGTCATGTATGCTTCTGCATTGTCTATTGCAGCTTTCTTTAACTTAAATTTAAATAACAATTGTGCCTTGTGCCATCATCATATGTTTAATATTGTCACGCAACAAAAATAGGAAGACAGTCGAAAATCAACTAAAGGTAGACATCGACAATACAAATATTTGACCAAATGTTATGAAAAGAGAGAGCAAGCGATTTGTATCGTCGATGGCATTGTTTGTGAGTTTGTGCAAATGTTTGACGAAAATCAAAACGTTTTGATTTTTCTTCAAATCTATACTCTCATGTGTATTTATGTGTGGATGATGAAAAAAATTAAAGTAAATATGTACAACTATTTATGCAAATGTTTGACTGGTCGATGGGCAACGCATCAAATTATAACAACATATATTTGTGCAAATATTTGTATTGTCGATGCTTTTGTGCAAATGTTTGACGAAAATCAAAACGTTTTGATTTTTCTTCAAATCTATACTCTCATGTGTATTTATGTGTGGATGATGAAAAAAAATTAAAGTAAATATGTACAACTATTTATGCTAATGTTTGACTGGTCGATGGGCAACGCATCAAATTATAACAACATATATTTGTGCAAATATTTGTATTGTCGATGCTTACCTTAAATTCACAAACGAACAGTTGCCATAGTAACAAAACAATATTGGATTTGTTTATAGTGTAGAGTTGCCATTTGCGTTAAAAATATAATGTGGATTACCCATCAAAATAAATTATATATTTATAAAAATTACATTGCATTAAATATAATATAAATATAAATGTATAAATCTTGATCAGTACATAACACGATACTTTCACTGACCACACACAGTGTGCTGCACCTAACTGAGTACGTTCTTTTAGATCCAGCAGACCGTGTTCACACTCAGCCTGTCGCTTAGACCGTGGTCACACGCAGCCTGTCGCTCAGCAGCTCGTGTCGTTGATTATTCTTGGGCAACGCCATTCGTTGTTCACACTCAGCATTAGCATTAGCTAGAAACTATTTTCATATTCCTCTTCCTCGCACGCTCAGCAAACCAAACGAAACGAAACGAAAGTCGCGAAAGAAGACAAAGAAAAACATCGGCAGAACTGCAAGGGCATGCTGATACAAGACTAGATTTACACTTAGAGTTTTTGTTTAGTCAATTATCGTTAATTCTTCTTTGGTGACTACGGCTTGCTTTGACCGCGGTCACACACAGCCTGTCTGCGACAGAATTCTCTCTCGCAACTCTTGTTTGTAGACAAGGCGAAGTAGCCAAACTACTTGTACCAGCATGTCGTAGCAGTTCTGCCGACAATTTTCTTTGTCTTCTTTCGCGTCTTTCGTTGTTCGTTCATTTCGAACGGCTTGCGGAGCGTGTGGGAAAGGGAACAGCGAACTGCTGAGCGACAGGCTGCGCGTGACCGCGGTCTTTTATATTTCAGAGTGTCGCTTTTGAGTCAAAGCAAACACAACAACACTCATTCTACGCAAGCCAAACGAAATGAACAAACAACGAAAGACGCGAAAGAGAACAAAGAAAAACGTTGGCAGAGACTCTGGTATGTGAGTTAAAATTTTCCTCGTCGCACAAAATGTGCAACAGAGACTACTCTGCCGCAAAAACTCTGAGTATAAAACAGATTCAAGCAGTTCGGCTTCGACTTCATCGCTATCTTCTTTCTCTTGTCAACAAGCAAGAGTTGCGAGAGAGAATGCTGTCGCAGACAGGCTGAATGTGAACACGGTCTTACAATTCGCCCATGCAAACAGCAATCACCAAGAAAATGTCTATGGTCCCCGGTACTTAATATTATAATAACATACGTACATGCTACATATTACATAATACCAATACTTGAAAAAACAAATTTTTTTTGACATTTCGATTTGACAAAAAAAAAAATGTATAAAAAAAACTAATTTGAACTATCGTCGTTACAATTGTCAAAATTATTATTATTATATTATTCTTAAATCTATTCAGTACAGACAAAACACAGCTCAGCAAAAAATTCCAAATCTCTCTAAATCGTGGAAATCATATTTTTGCCACTCTATATGGACTTTAAAGAATTGGTAAGATTACAAATTTAAAGAGAAAATATTCTTGTTAAAAATGTATGAATTTATTTGTTTTATTTCTTTTTAATTTTGTTTTGCAGAATTCTTCTTTTTGCCGCCCGGCACCATTTTCCTCAGATAAAGAGGCAATGGAGGAATGTGAACGCTGTGATTACAACTACAAAATCACTCATCAGATGGCACGTTCCGGGCAAACAAGTCGACGTGTACGTGTCTACGCCGATGGTATTTATGATTTGTTTCATCAAGGACATGCACGCCAGCTAATGCAGGTAAGTATCCGAGACTAATTCAACAAGTCTCAACTCTCCAATTCCTTATTAAATATGATGCATTTGGAACTTTTTCTGTGCAGGCTAAAAATTTATTCCCAAATGTGTATTTAATTGTGGGCATGTGTAATGATGAGCTCACACATCGTATGAAGGGGCGCACTGTCATGGATGACTTTGAACGTTATGAGGCTATGCGCCATTGCCGCTATGTTGATGAGGTATGTGATTCTATTAATATCAAATTTTTATACTCTTCACGTTAGTGAATAGTATTATAAGTTTGTCATGAAGTTTGTAACACACAGAAGGAGTTATCGGAGACCCCATAAAGTGTACATATTCTTGATCAGCGCGACGAGACGAGTTAATCTAGCCATGTCCGGCTGTCTGTCTATCTGTCCATCTGTTCGTCTGTATGTATACAAACTAGTCCCTCAGTTGTTGAGCTAGAAAGCTTTCTTTTCACTATACGCAGTACATTTAAATTTCAGGACCCTCAGACTACTAGGAGGGGTAGCTCCCATACAAACCCTAGATCCAAAATCATGCTCCTATTAGAAAAACTTTTTTGTTTTTTGTACTATCAACTTGAAATTTGGACGCTTTAAGTTTCTGATCCATATCCACCAATTATATAAATTTCAAGACCCTCGGATTACTAGGAAGAGTAGCTCCCATACAAATCCTAGATCCAAAATCATGCTCCTATTAGAAAAACTTTTTTGGTTTTTGTACTATCAACTTGAAATTGGGACAATATAAGTTTCCGACCCATATCCGCCAGCCATTTAAATTTCAGAACCCTCAGACTACTAGGAGGGGTAGCTCCCATACAAATCCTAGATCCAAAATCATGCTCCTATTAGAAAAACTTTTTTGTTTTTTGTACTATCAACTTGAAAATTGGACACTAAAAGTTTCTGACCCATATCCGCCAGCCATTTAAATTTAAGGACCCTCCGACTACTAGGAAGAGTAGCTCCCATACAAACACTAGACGCAAAATCATGCTCCTATTAGAAAAACTTTTTTCTTTTTTCTACTATCAACTTGAAATTTTGATACTTTTTCTAACCCATATCCACCAATTATATAAATTTCAAGACCCTCGGATTACTAGGAAGGGTAGCTCCCATACAAACCCTAGATCCAAAATCATTTTCCTATTAGATTTTTTTTTTTGTTTTTTGTTCTATCGACTTGAAATTTGGACATAATAAGATTCTGACCCATATCCACCAATTATGTAAATTTAAAGATCCTCTAATTACTAGTAGGGGTACTTCCCATATAAAGCTAATCTTCATTTTACTGGTTTTTTTTTTTTTTTTTGCTTAATTTTAACATTTTTTTTTTTTTTACATTCGCAGATTGTACGCGATGCTCCATGGACACTAAACGACGATTTTGTTGAAAAGCACAAAATTGATTTTGTTGCACACGATGACATTCCATATACAGGCGATGGTACAGATGATATTTATTCGCACTTGAAGGCCAAAGACATGTTTATTGCCACCCAACGCACTGAGGGTATGTAGACTTTTTGAACTAATTCATGCGAAAATGCTTAAATGTATTATGTTTCTAATTATAATTTCCATAGGCATTTCTACCTCTGACATTGTCGCTCGTATTGTAAAAGACTATGATGTGTATGTGCGTCGTAACCTCGCTCGCGGCTACTCCGCCAAAGAACTTAATGTCTCCTACTTATCGGAAAAGAAATACCGTTTAAAAAACAAAATGGATGAACTAAAATCGCGTGGTCGTCAAGAATTGATTAAAGTCAAGGGTGATCTATTAACCATATGGGAGGCGAAATCAAGGGAATTCATTGATGCTTTCCTTTTGCTATTTGGACGTGAACGTCTCAATCAATTTTGGAATGAATCCAAAGGCAAATTGATTCAAGCCCTTAGTCCAACTCGAAGCCCAATTGGTTCACTTAATGGTCTTAATGATTGTAACAAAGATGCCTCTAATGATGATGACTCAAGTGGTGAAGATGAATATTCTGATTTACCACCAATTACACCACGGTCAACGTTTAAATACATGGAACAAAACATGCGCTTGACGCCTCGATCCTATCATCGTCGTGTGATTGAAACGTCGCCATCGCCTATTAAAAAGATAAGGCTCCCAGCCGTTTCTTCATCAATTATTTCATCAACATCCCCTGATATTGATGATGAGGAACGTGAAGGAGATCACATGCAGCCACAGTAATTGCCCATAAAATTTAATGAATTCTTCGTTTGTGTAGTGAGTGCATTTTGCTTAAGATAATGCGGCGGGAGTACCGGAAATATAGCAACAGTAAAAACCTCAAGAGTCGATAATCGTTTGCATTGAAATAAACAATTATATTTTTTGTGAGCTATATATTTTGTTAAGAAAATATGCAACAACAAAAAATCGACAAAAGTTTGACTGGATTGTTTTGCTGGGCTCCGCCGCAATATAAAAAAATCCTTTATAAGCAGTCAAAACAACATCCTTAAATTGTAATTCAAACATACACAACCACACACAAATACACAAACTTATTACTACAATAATTTCTACATTATCCTAAATATATTTATATTTAAAGTTACGACTGTGTTTTGTTTTTCATTTATTGACTTCAAATTGTAAAAAAAAAATATTTTTATAATCTTCACGCTGTGAAATAGTATTGTATTAAAAGATTGTCATGAAGTTTGTAACAAACAGGAAAAGACATCGGAGACCCCATAAAGTATATAAGTACTTATATTCTCTAAAGAAAGAGAAAATCCAATAAATAAAGAAAAAGTAAAAAAAAATATAAAAGAAACAGCCAAGTGTGAGTCGGACTCGAACACGGAGGGTTCCGTACCATCGTACAAGATTTTTTGCTTAAAATATTAAATTATGTGAATATTTAACAGCCTAAAAGTATACTACAATTGCAGCTTAATACTATAAAAAAAAAAACATTGTTAAACAAAAGGTTAAATTAAAGAACAATGCTTCTAAAAATATGTATTTTTAGTATTTGTCGTTCTACACCCAACTCTCTACCTATTACGGTTCATGAGATAGAGCAGGAGACGGAAGGATGGACGGACGGACGGACATCGTAAGCTTAGTAATAGGGTCCCGTTAGCTCCCTATGGGTACGGAACCCTAAAAAAGACTAACTTTGGCTATGCCGAAGTTATAATGCTCTTCACGCCCCAGCTAGTGGTCCGAGGGTCTTGAGGATCGAGGGTCAGACACTTATAGTATCCAAATTTTAAGTCGATAGTACAAAAAACAAAAAAGTTTTTCTAATCAGAACTTTCATTTGTATCACGGTTTGTAAGGGGGGTACCCCTCCTAGTAGTCCGAGGGTCTTGACATTTTCATGGTTTGTGGATATGGGTCAGAAACTTATAGTGTCCAAAAAGTGTCAGTTCATTAAGTAAAAAAACAAAAAACTTTTTCTAATAAGAACTTTAATTTAAAAGGGGGGTTTGTATGAGAGGTACCCCTCCTGGTAACCCTAGGATCATGAAATTTATACGGTTGGTGGATATGGGTCAGAAACTCATAGTGTTCAAATTTCAGTTCGATATGTCAAAAAACAAAAAACTTTTTCTAATAAGAACAATAATTTAATTGAAGGTTTGTATGGGAGGTACCCTCCCTAGTAGTCCGTTTCGGCTGGTTCACAAACTTGATCGGCGTTTGGTAAAAGGGAATCCATGTACAAAATTTCAGCTCTCTAGCTCAAAAACTGAAGGACTAGGAGTGCGAACAGACGAACAGACAGACCAACGGACAGACGGACATGGTTAAATCAACTCGTCTCATCGAGCTGATCACAAATATATATACTTTATGTGGTCTGCGATGTCTCCTTCTGTGTGTTACAAACTTCATGACAAACTTATAATACTATTCACTAACGTGAAGAGTATAAAAAGTTCGTAATATATTAATATTTATATACATTTTTTGTGACCTTGCGGCTTTGACGGTTAATTTAATTGAATTTCTATATCTCTCGTGCGAAAATAAATAGTAAAAAAAAAATCAGGTTAAATGAGAAAAAATGTTTCTTGTCAATTTTCATACTTTTTAGTACATTCACTTAATAAATTATTTGGCTATTTTCATCTAAGAAATCGTTACTAAAATACATAATACTAGGGTAACGTTGCCGTACTTGTGCAAGTCCCCAAAATTCAGTTAGTGCAATGTGACGGTTTTGTTATAAATTTATTAATTTATTAAAATGAAGTTTGCCATTTAACTAAGATATATTTATTAAACATTATTTTCAGTCATTTTTATTTTTGTAAGTTAATGCGGTGAATCTATTGTGCGTCCCTTCGTACTTAAATATTTAGTATACCAAGGAATCGAACCAGCTCCTTCGGAGGGAGCCTTAGAAGGTCTTCATATTCTAGTAGGTATGAACTTAGGATTTTGTATCTCCTCTGGCTTAGTGCATCACAGTTGGTGATTAAGTGTTTCATAAACTCTTCCTCATTACCGCAGAAACTGCAAATACTTATGCTAGATGTTCCTATTTTATGTAAGTGTTTATTGCAGGCGAAGTGCCCTGTTAGTGCTCCGGAGAGTAATTTAAGACTCTTTTTTGTTTAGTGTGAGAGCGAAGTTTGCTCTGTTGGCATCAAAGCTCAGGAATTTTTTGGAGTGATTGAGACCGTCAATATTAATTACTCCAGTATTCTCTAATATTTTGTTGGATCCATTTTTTGGTTTCATGTTTTATGTTGTTTTTTATTGAAGCCAAAGAAGGGGGTTCGGCCCTGAGAGAATTTTGATTTTAACTCTTTTGAGTCCTCTTTTTGGATAAGATTCAAAGTAAGTTATATTTATGTGTGTATTGTATGATTAGTGCACTACTATAAAATATTGAAAGAAGAATTTCAATGCTAACTACAACGTGATTGCTTATGATGAGTTCCTAAGCATGAAAATCAATTGCTGCAATAGTAGTTGGACCACCAAAGGTGTCATAGTTTTATGAGCAAAAATTTTGATACGAAGAAAAAGAAGAAGTGAAAATTGAATGGAAGTTGGAGGAAAGTTGGGGGAAAATCTCGCGGCAATTGTTGAATGTCACTTGCTTTGCTTTTGCCATAAAGTGAACTTGTTGTTTACAGACAAAAACCTTGATGAAGATTAGTTGATTGAAATTGCTATTAATGGGAATGGAAATGGAAAGAATTTAAATTCGTATTACAACAGTTTCAACGAAGATATTAAAACTATAGAAGGCTTAATTTAACTGAAGAAGCTTCAATAGAGTTTAGTATTGATTAACATATTCGTCCATTAAAAGACGTGTGAAATGCAAAAAGAAATTTGAAAAATGTGTCACCCACAATCAAAAATTGAAATAAATTTTAATAAGGGGAAACTCCAATGCACATACCGATGCCAGACAACGATAATAGTTACAGTATATTTGAAACTACTTATATAGATGATACTGTCATACTCGCGAAGGTAACTTTTCCTGTTAAAGCAACAGAAAAGACCCAACAGAGATTTCATACATGGGCGAAACTATGGAACATTGGCATAAATGCCTTCAAATCTGCTAACAGCACATACACATGGAGGTGTGACTCTTATCCAGTTATATCGTACGACTGTAAAATTATTCTACAGGTGAATCATGTTCGATACCTAGGTTTGATCCTGGAAAAGCGCTTGACCTGGCGCGTCCATGAAAAGAGTTTCTATCAAAAGATAAGGAAACTTAACTGGCTACTGCTTGCGAAAAGTAAACTGTCACTTAGCAAGAAATTGATGATCTATAAAAGTAGTTATAATCAACGCAGAATAAGGCCCTACGACAGATAACTGGTGCATCATGGTTTATTGGGCATATCATATTGTATAGGGACCTTAAATGACAACGTTTATGGCAACCGATACAACAAAAGATTTCATACATACCAGCAGCTTCGCGGCTGGAATGAGTGGTCCTTGACTGACTGTTGTTGTCGGGTACTTGTGGGACGTTACAGCACTATTATGGGCGTTATTTCCCCCAGACATATTCGTAGAGATATTGCTTCCTTATTAGGCGATACTCTTGATAGTAGTCGCTATAAGTCTGGTCGTGATGGACTACATCGGAGGGCAGTTGAAAATGATTTAGAGTTACACCAGAATAATATTGTGCTAGGAGGCCGTCCTCCATCTGTTAATGATAGTGAAATGGGACTTCCTCGTAGTACTAGGACCACCTTAGCTCAGTTAAGGACGGGTTGGTCTCTTATCCTCCATTGCTGCAGGGAGTGCATATGTCTTTCTGACAACCTCCTCCTCACAACACGGTTCACCTTTTCAACTGTCCCATAAAACTAACCCAGTTGACTCCAATTGACTTATGGCTTCAACCGATAGAGGTAGCTTACTTTTTAGTGCTTGCTATGTAGGTTTAAGAACTTTACCCATTTCTTTCCAAAAACTAATTGAGTAAAGTACACGTAATATTTAATATTAATTCTTTTATTTTTCAATTTTTTCTTTTCTTTCCTCTGCTCCGTTTCCTTTACCTTCCGTTTTCCTTATTAATTCCATGCATACTTTGACTTGCAGCTCCCTTGCTGTTACAACAACTACAACAGCAACAACAAAAGATTGCTGAAGCACCGAAATCTCCTGAACGGGTGTCCAACTCACCACACAACTCGCTCAATGATCTCCTTAATAAGATATCATAAAATTTCTTAGATGTCATGGTTATCCAATCTCATATAAATATCGTGATGATGATACTTTAAATGTATAAAAACCATCCGGTAGAAGAGGAACGTAACCCCCTCTTGAGTGTACTGTTATTTCATTAGACAAAGAAAACAATTTTGTCTGATCCTCTGTGTGTTCTCAGCCTTAGAGTCAACAATATAAAGCATCACTCATTCTAACCTTCACCTTATTTTCTCTCTCTTTTCCTTCCCCTTCCGTCTTCTTATAAATTAATACAATTATATACTCGCATATATATATATATATTTTTTTAATTTTGTTTTTATTTTTTTTTTTTTTTAATATTTTTTTTTTATGTTTTTTTTTTCATATATTTTTAATTTTTTTCTTCGTTTATTATTTTTAAATTTTTTTTTTTTTTTTTATTTTTTTTTTTTATTTTTCTTCTTTCTCTTTTTGTATATATACAGTATATAAACAATTTTATTTGATTTCGCTTTTGTCTTTTTTGTTTTATGTTATTTTTTGTTATCTCGTTTATTCTATTCTACTTGATTTTCTTAAGTTTCTTTATTATTATTTCATGGATTTGCGTGTAGTCTAGTTTTATTAAATATTTTTTGTATAGGAGAGCCGTTTTTTTTCCGATTGTATATCAGTGAATATAAAGTTTATTGCTGTTATTGTGTTTTCTTTGTTTTTGTTTTTTAAATTTGTTATTATAATTTTTGTTTTTTTTTTTTATTTAATATAATGTTATTTGAAATTTATTATTAATTTTTTTTTTCTTTAATTTTTTTTTTTTTTTTAAATTTTTTTTTACTAACTGCTGCATGCGTCAAAAAAAAATATCCATTATTACTATATTTTATTTATTAAATAAATTATTATATTTTCTTTATACTTTCACACATACACACGCACACACACACACACATACACACAAATATAATGTATATGATTTGATTTGTTTGACCATAAAATATTTCCATATTTCTCCATGTATTATTATTTTCTTCATTGACAAATTGATGATGAAGGCAAACGATGATCCTTGCTTTTCCTTAAAAGGGATGGGGTTAACTTTTCTTGGGCAAATATATTATCAAGCAATGGTATCTCTCCCCCTCCTTATTGTTGTATACAGTAGCATTCAATTTTAATTGAATTAGAACGAAGAAATTACAAAGTATTTTGCTCTAAACTTTCTTATCACGTGGGTATTTTGTTGAAATTATGCGAGGTTGTCGTCCATGTAACAGATTATGTATTATATGAGATAAGTTACGCAACTTCTTTGCAGCAAATAACCAACTAAAAAGAGAACAAATCCTTTATTTAAGTCATATGCTCTTCGAATCGTTCAAGGAAAATTGTACATACATATAAATATATATGAGTATATATATATTTTGGAAGATGGATGTGGCATCAATGACTACAATTTGCTTGTATTTTAACCCATTATACGAATAACAACTAACAATTTAAGTAGACAGACGGTTATTATTTTTCAATTAATATTAAAAATACAAAAAAATTAAAAAATAAAGAATATTTTTTTTTTTAATTTTTCCAGTATCTCCATGCCCTGATAATGACTTCTTTATCATATAACACATATTAATTAATTATCAACCTAAATAAATAAGTAAATTCCATGCCCAATAAGTGAAACACCAATTTATATTTAGAATTTCTTTAACAGTCGCTTTATTATTTTAATTTATTTGAAATACAAAAAAACCAAAAACTATTGAAAAACTTTTGACATAGTCGAGTCAATTTTAACATTTCACATGTTTGATTTCCTTGCTTTGCATCAGCAGCAGCAACTCAAGATCACATCTCAAAGACTGTTACGACTCTTGTTGTGAATACAATACGACTGCTTCGATTCAAGAGAAGTCGTCATAGGCTTTTAGATTATCTTTGAATTACAAATTGTAGTTTGTTTTATTCTTGTCAAAGAACAATTTTTTATTTAAAAATATGTTATTTTCCTTAAGACTTGATTATAAATAAAAAAAAAAATCATTAAAAAGAAGATTAACTTTGGTTATGCCGAAATTGTAATACTCTTCACGCACCTTTTATATCTTCTAATTATTGTTCTAAATTTCATGTTTTGTATGGGAGGTACCCCTCCTAGTAGTCTGAGGGTTGATGCATATAATATATCAAATACCAAATGTCCAAATTTCCATAGTTCCATAGTATAAAAAACAAAAAAGTTTTTCTAATAACAACATAAATTTTGGATCTGGGTTTGTATGGGAGGTGCACCTCCTCATGGTTCGAGGGTCTTGAAGGTTGGCAAATATGGGCCAAGTAAAAAAAACAAAGTTTTTCTAATAAGAACGTAAACGGACAGACATCAACTCGTCTTGTCGCGCTGATCAAGAATGTATACACATTATGGGGTCTCCGATGCCTCCAATTTGTGTTTTACAAACTCGATGACAAACTGCGTGAAAAGTGTACAAATGGAGGTATATTTTTTAATTAGTTCAATTGTTATCCTCTTAATAATTTTTGTTTCTTTTTTTTTTTTATGTTATTTTTTTGTAGGAATTTAAAATCTTCCAAAGATACTTATGGCCTGGGCCACAAATTATGTCGGAACTAAGTGAACTTGAGTATGTGTGTGTGTGTGTGTGTGTGTGTGTGTGTGTGTGTGTGTGTGTGTATGAAAGGTATTTTACATTCGATAATACCGAGCATAATTAACTTTCATTTTTATTATTTAATTAATATTTCTTTTTTTAATTTAATTATTTAAAAAATATCTCAACTTTTTTCTTCTCTTTGATTTTTTGTTTTTATTTCTTGTTACATATTACATGTTTATATTTTTAATTTTTGTTTCAAAAATCATTTTATTTATTGTTAATAAGTTATTATTTTTATCTTCTCACTTCCTTTCGGATGCATTCTTTAATTTTTAATTAAAAAAAAAAAAAAAAAAAAGTTCTTTCTTACATAATTTATTTCAATATTTTTCACGTTTGTTTTTTATTGCTTTTGTTGGTGGTGATTTAAATATGTTAGGCAAATGATTTTCTTATTATTGTTTTTGCATTTTTGTGTTTTTCCTTTCCTTTTGTTTTGTTTTTATTTATTTATTTTATGTAAATGTTTTAAAAAAAAAAAAAAAAATAATCTAAATATGTAATAGTAATATTAATTTGCAATACATGAAACAAAATCTATTTTTTTTTTTTTCTTGTTTTTAAATACAATAAAAGAAGAAATTATAAAATCAGAAACTTTGAATATTTAAAAAACAAAAGTTTGTTTTTATTTTTATTTCTTTCAACAATATAATTAATTAATTAATATGAAACTTTTTTATTCATTTTTATAATATTTAATCAATAAAAATTTACCCATTTTATTTTGGTCATATAATTATTTTGTTTTTCTTCTTATAAAAAATAAAAATTAACAATTAAAAATGATGAAATGATCGATATTTTATTTTCTACAATTAAATTGTTGATTTTGTATTGTTCCGTTTTGTTTTGTTTTATTTTTTGTTTTCTTGCAAAATTTTTTTTATCGATTATTAAATTGTTTTTTTTTATTTTTTTTTATTTTTAAACTAATTTAATTTGTTTTCTTCTACATATTATTTCAATTATAAAAAATTTGTTTCTATTTTCTATTTCCTATTTTTTTTTTTTTCTTTTCTTTTCTTTTCTTTTTTGTTTTGTTTTTGTTGCATAATTTGTTAACGTCTTATAAGAGATAAAAAAAGCAGCAGATCGAATTCCGTGAGTTTGATTTATGTATATTTGTCTATAGCCGTTTATACTATGTATATACTATTTTATATATGTACCTTTCAAAATCAGTAATGTACAACAACAATGTATAATCAACTTTGGAGAGAGGCTTGCGTCGATTAGCCCCTTTCCTCCCCCAAAATGTCCATGCAAAACAAAATCGTTCATCTAATCATTACTAAACATTTTAACAGCAAGAGAAAGGAGAAGTCTCCATACAAAAACTCCAAAACAAAAAAAAAACTGGAAGCAATTTTCTTCATCTTTTTTGTTTTTGTTTTTGTTTTTTTTTTTCTTTTTCTGATTTCCTATAATTTGTAAATTTTTTTAAATTAAAGCTTTAAAATCATTGTTAAAAATATAAATAAAATATATTAAAATATGTACTTATATATTCAAACAAACAATTTGGTTATCAAATGGACAGACCAATATTTGATTAATATATGTATAAATATAAGATAGCAGATAGAAGAGATACTTTGATAACATACAATATATATATATATGTATATATTGCCACAGAATATGTGTATGTATATCATTATCTCTATAGTACTTATGTATGTTAAGCAGAAGAGGTTTCAATGATTGTGTTTTTGTATGGAAAACTTAAGAATTTACTTAATTAAAAGGCAAAAAGAAAATAATCTAAATATAGTGGATAGATATAGTGCATATTATAGATAGTATATGTATATTGGATCGATCGATCGATCGATCATACGGTTGATTTTTTCTTATCTTCCTCATTTCATATTTCATTTCATTTCATTTCATTCAGTTGTGAAAGATATGTAAGCTTCGGAGGCTGCCGAAGTTAGTTATTAGTCAACGGTTTGTCTTATTTTCTAATTCGGTTTTTTTTTTTGTTTGTTTTTGTTTTTGTTTCAATCACTATTTATCGTCAAATATGTTTTCTTATAGTTTTTATCCGATTTCTTATCCGATTTAATATATATATATATATATGTATTGTTATTGTTATAATTGTGTTATTCTGGATTCTGATTCTTGTGGTTTGTTTATCTTAATATCTATTTATTGGTTTAACGATGTTTATTTCCTTTAGTTTCTTCAGATACTGGGGGTTTATATACTCATCATTATCATCATCATCATCATCATCGTCATTGTCGTCTATGTGTATATATAAATATATGTAAATAGATATATTTCTTTCCCCCATTATCTTCGTCGTCAATCGATTTTGTTTCATTGTTTTATATTAATTTTATTATTATTATTATTATTGTTTTTATTTTCTTTCTTTTTTCTTTTTTTTTTATTTATTATTACATAATGTATATATATATGTATACAAAAAGATATATGTATGTGGATATATATATATACATATATATAGATTCTTTATTCCTTCCTTAATCTTCCTTCTACAGGTTTTGTTTATTTGTTTGTTTTTATTATTTTGAAATCAACAATCAAATTTTTGTTGTTTTTCATATTTTTCATTTTTCATTTTTTTTTGTTATTTTGGTTGTCATATTTGTTACTACTAATATTGTTGTTATTATTGGTTTTTATTATTATTGTTGTTGTTGTTGTTGTTGTTGTTGTTGTTGTTGTTGATCTCAATTGTCTAACCAAGACTCGCGTCATTCTGTGTAGTCCCACCAATCCTTCTCATAGCCTTCATGTACATGATCCAAAAGTACAGTGCGTCGTTTTTCACAATACCTACAAATAAATACAAATTGTAAAATTAAATGAGTAAGTGAATGGAAGAGATATAAAAAGAAAAGAAAGAGAGAGAGAGAGAGAGAGAAAAGAAGAAAGAGAGAGAGGGAGCTAGAGAATGAAAGAAATCAAAATTCACTTTCATTCATTCTACTTCTAGTATCTTTGTACTCTTCCCATACATATGGGTCTAAATAGATACCTAAAAGAGTATAAAAATCGAGAAGCCTATAACATTAACCTATACAACAACACTTGCCATAAAGGCCTGACCTTACGGTGCTGAACACTTTCCCGCCCCTTGGTATTAAGTACATAAATATATCCAACAGTTACAAATTTTAAAGATAAGTATATTTATATCGTCTGGTCATATAATTACCCCATTGAATTGGATTTAAAGCCTATCATAAGCCTCTGTTATTCTATGGGTCCTCATTACCCGTTGTTTTTTTTTTTTTTTTTTTTGTTTTGTTTTGTTTTGTTTTGTTTTGTTTGTTAATGTATCTTAAGAATGTTCCTGTGTTGTCTATATTTGTGTTTAAAACTAAGCAAAAATACACAAAAATAGAAACAAACAAAAAAAAATATATAAAAAAAGGCTAACTTTGGCTATGCCGTAATTGTAATACTCTTCACGCCCCTTCTAGTCGACCGACAGTCTTGAAATTTAGAAGGTTGCTGGATACGGGTCAGACACTTATAGTGTCCCAATTCCATAGTACAAAAAACAAAAAAGTTTTTCTAATAAGAACTTTCATTTGGATCCCGGTTTGTATGGGGGGTACCCCTCCTAGTAGTCCGGGGGTCTTGAAATTTATATGGTTTGTGGATATCCGTCAGTAACTTTTAATGTTCATATTTCAAGTCGATAGTATGGAAAACAAAACAGTTTTTCTAATAAGAACTTTAATTTGGATCCCGGTTTGTTTGGGGGGTACCCCACATAGTGGAGCGATTCGGCTGATTCCGACAAATGTACTGCGTATGGTAAAAAGAAAGCTCCGTACAGCTCAGCTCTCTAGCTCAAAATTTGAGGGACTAGTTTGCATACATACAGACGGACAGACGGACAGACGTACATGGCTAGATCAACTCATCTCGTCGCGCTGATAAAAAATGTATATACTTTATGGGGTCTCCGATGTCTCCTTCTGTGTGTTACAAACTTCATGACAAACTTATAATACTATTCACTAACGTGAAGAGTATAAAAATTATAATAGTATTTAGTCCAACTGTTGCTGTGTATTTTTCTTGAACTAGGCACTGGTCGAATGAACTTCATACTTCCACTGTTTACATGGGCAGATTTGTTGGAAGGCCTCCACCACGTAATATCTCCTGGCCTTGGCGATCATTTGCTTTGTCTTGGAGTCACCTTCGTTATACATCTTCTTCATGATATTGATCAGAGCTGCCTCGGGGTTCTCTTCATCTTTCTTATTTTTCATATTTTGCTTTCGCGTCACACGCTGCAATATGGTAGTTAAATGAGACCATTGCTCTGCCGGTTTAGACTTCTTTAAATAAACAGCAGCCATATCGGTTTTGATTTTGCGATAGTTGCCTTTAATATCGATTTTCTTGAACAGATTATTGACAACAAGAAGACTGTAGTCTTTGCCATTTAAGTCGCACACAAATTGTTGCATTGATTTCTCCTGAAGATCCAAAGTGACAGCATCCTCTTCCAAGTTTTGTACACCCTTAACAGTGATGAAGAGCTTTACAAATTTGTTACTCTGATTCCAGGCGTATTCTGTTAAATCGATGCGATAGCGTTTGACATCACTTCCAGTGGCACCAATCGGCTGCAGCCGTTGCTTCATCTCAAGTGCGACTTCTTCACGCTCAATTTCCGCTTTTGCGGCTAACACAACCTGTCGAACTCGTGTACGCCGAGCAGTAAGCAGGAACTCAGATATTTTATCCATATCAAGTTTCAATTCTTTGCTTGACATTTTGCAGCTGCTTCTAGCAAGTTCTAATTTCGATTGTGTGCTGCTTAGAAATCTGCCAAGGGTTGTATAACAGAACAGAACTTCATGTCGTCGTTTTAAAAACTTTATCAGCATATGATTAACCACCACATATACGTATTGCCCTTTTCCAAAAATTTTGTGTTCCTGATATGTAAAATTACAAATTCATAGTTTGAGACCCCATAAAGTTAATCTATCTGTACACAGTGTACAAAATCGTAAGCCTCTTTATGTTTGTGCACGGTAATCTCAGAAATGACTTAACCAATTTGAATGCAATTTTCACTGGTGTATTGTAGCAAGCTTCCTGTAACATATAGCGTTTATTTCATTAAAATCGTTGTACAATATCGGTCACAAATAGTGGATCAAATATAACATATACAGCTTAGACATATATATTTTCAAATTTACCAAGTAGTCTTTGTCAAACATCTAATTTAGAATTGTGAGTCACAAACAAAAAAAAAAATAAATATCATTTTTTTCTATCATTTCCGTTCAAAGCCTATTTTGATAAAATTTTGCCGGGGCGAAGCAAAGCACGACGGACGCTATACAATATATTTACATGTATTCTTGATTTGAGGTAAATCTATTTAGTCATGATGTATCTATAATATTTTCTTTATAGAAAAGCTAAAGACAGGACTGTTTGTTTCTGAACTTGCATTCAAATTGACCCATGTAAATCACATTTTGCAATATCTAATATTGGTAATTTATTTAACAAAAAGACTTCTTTGAAAACTGCACAGTAGAAAAGTGTCTGCCAATAAATTTCCCAGCTCACAGAACACAGTACAAATAGAAAAAGATTGAAATACATAATTAAAAATGTCTTTAGGTTAGAAGAAGATTAGGGGATAGTAGCTCACTTTATGCCATGCCTATTAAAATCCCATTGTGAACCTTGAAGCTCAGCTCATTTAGTAAACAATCTGGAAACTAAGGGATGTTGAGTTTATAAATTTCTTGTTGGTTTTTAAAAAATATATTAATGACAGCATTTCTCTAAAGCCAACTGACAAATTTCTTGATGGTCATGAAGAGCCATTCAATCCGGTAAATGATCAATTGGATCTAAAATCCTACTACAACCTCAAAAGAAGTAACCATTTATTACACGCCATCATCCCATATCAAATAGACAAGCACAAAAAGATTATTATAATACAATGCAATACCCACGGAAAGCAAAGGCATTCGTCCTTTACTACTATAAATTAACAAACATTAAAAGAATTGTTTCCCTAAACATGGACTTATGTACCTTAAAAAATGGGATATGTATTAGAGGTGTGCAATGATTATAATATCCGTAATGCGTACTACTATATGTACTCTTAATATGTACTACATATTTAATATGCCATCGTTCATCGTACATAGTAAAATTCGTACGTGAGAAGAAATGTACATCTTTTTTATGTACTACTGCAAATGCTTACTAGTAGTAATCTTACTCTTTCGAAACGTACTGCACATTTTATTTGTGTACTATAACAAAACAACCTCGATCGTGCAAATTCTCTCAATTCTATCTCTCTCTCTCTTTGTCAAAGCGTAGTATACAAGTATACAGTATACGTCTATAGAACTAAACAATACCAAGCAAAATAACTATAATAAGCAGTTTATGTACCATAAGTATAAAATATATGTACTTTAAAAAAGAATACATAAAAAAGTAGATATTATTACTATTCATACTGCAGACTCTAAATACGAGTAATACTTTTACTCATTTTAAATAAGTGAGTAAGCGTACTATGCATATCAAAGTACATAATTAAAATGTACATTCTTTGTAATCATTGCACACCTCAAATATGTATTACATACAATTGGTTTTAATTTAAATGTCATCAACTTAGAATAAATTATGATTGTCATTCTCAACATCAACATCAACTAGCTTCGCTAATCAATCAAACAACTGTGTTCTGTATTCTGTGTTCGATGAGCGGTCATAAATAATTGCTGTACACTAATGACTTGCACTGTAATATTCCGTTAACCTATGGAAGGCATTAATTCTCTACAGTGTTTTGGAATGTTACGTTGTTAACTTATACTTATGTACTATATATCGTATATATGATTCACATACCTATATTTATCCTGTACTTTTTGTTTAATATCAGCTAGATTTTCCGATGTAATATCACGTTCCAAGTACTCAGATAAAGTTTCTGTTGCTGTTTCCAAATCCTTTTGATTATCCTCAAATATCATGGATTGATTGTTCTTTTTTAAATAATACGCAAAAACATACGTATACATTAATGTTTGACGGCATTGGCAAAGTATATCGACAGCCTTTTTCAAGAATTGTACCTATTTATTAAAGCAAAAAAAAAATAAAATAATAATAATAATAAATCCATTATTACATTTGATTAGATCGAGATCATTCATAAAGATTATAATAATGATCTCATCATCACAAACCTCAATCCATGACATATTGTGCTGTTGCATTTCTTCCATTTTTTGCTTAACCGAAGCATATAATTTATTCTCAAATTTCATTGATGCCATATGATTCATATATCGATTGTAGTAATGTAAATATCTGAAATCAGAAAATTAGAAAATTAGAAAATCAGAAAAAACATTAATCACACATCACATTAAACTGAGTGACTGACTGATTGACTGACTGACTGACTGACTGACTGAGTGAGTGAGTAAGCTATTGTTTAATAGCTTAAAGATTTTGTTAATATTTTAAAACCTAAATAAAATTTATGGGAGATTTAAATGGTATAAGGCCTGCGAAAAAAATAAATAGGACAGCACATTTTGAAGTATAAAAAGTGAACCATTTTATATTAAAAAAAAAAAATTAATTACATTTCTAATATGATTTAATTAGCATAAAGTCGAACAAACTTAACTAACAATTAAGAAAATTCAAAGAAAATACTTTCAAACGAATCCAATTTTCAGTGTTAATCCAATTTAAAAAAAAAAAAAAACCGGCTACGAAACATCCAGATATCTTAAATGGAACATCCTTTACTTTTCAACACTTTTACAATACGTCCGGGCATGGAATTTTTTCTGGGTCTTTCAGAAATTTTTCGACAGTGCATTTATTTCTGCCAATATTCTCCGGGTACGGAACCCTAAAAAGACTAACTTTGGCTATGCCGAAATTGTAATACTCTTCACGCCCCAGCGAGTAGTCCGAGAGTCTTGAAATTTATAAGGTTGGTGGCTATGGGTTAGAAACTTATAGTGTCCAAATTTTTTCTAATAAAAACTTTCATTTGGATCCCGGTTTGTATGGGGGGTACCCCTCCTAGTAGTCCGTGGGTCTTGAAATTTTCATGGTTTGTGGATATGGGTCAGAGACCTATAGTGTCGAAATTTCAGTTCAATAAGACAAAAAGAAAAAAGTTTTTCTACTAAGAACTTTAATTTAAAAGGAGGTTTGTATGGCAGGTACCCTTCCTGGTAACCATAGGATCATGAAATTTATACGGTTGGTGGATATGGACCAGGAACTTATAGTGTCCAAATATCAGTTCAATAAGACAAAAAACAAACAACTTTTTCTAATAAGAACATTGATTTAAAAGGGGGTTTGTATGGGAGGTACCCCCCCTAGTGGTCCGATTCGGCTGATTCACGATCTTGACCGGCGTTTGGTAAAAATAAACCGATGTAGAAAATTTTAGTTCTCTAGCTCAAAAACTGAGGGACTAGTTTTGCGAACAGACGGACAGACGGACATGGCGAAATCAACTCGTCTCATCGAGCTGATCACAAATATATATACTTTATGAGGTCTGCGATGTCTCCATCTGTGTGTTTCAAACTTCACGACAAACTTATTAAATACTATTCAATCCCGTGAAGAGTATAAAAAGTTATCTATCCCTACCTTCGCAGGCAGATAGTTAACAACTGGGCATCCTTTCAACATAAATATAAGGACTTTAACACAAATCTGGCTAAGTTCAGATACCCTGCAAACTGCTCTCAAGCAAAATGCCGCATATTTGTCCGCCTTCGCATTGGTCACAGCAGCATATCTCACGCACACCTGCTAACAGGGGATTGCAAACCGTTTTGTCCTTTATGTGGACAATATTTATCAACCACGCACATTCTAGATACGTGCCCAAACCTGGAGAGTACTAGGAAGACCTATTTCCCAGACTCAACACACCTTCTACATATTTTTCTACAGTCTCCTACGCCAATATAAACAAAATATACAACTTTATTAAAAAAATAAATCTAATTCATCTAGTACAAAAAAAAAAAAAAAATTATTGATAGTTCTTCATAAGTAGAGCTGAAGGCCTCAATGCTAGTAATAATTAATTATAGTATTTTTTTTTTTTAAGTCTATTATAATTAATTTTAATAAATTAATAAATAATAGTACTAAAGTCTACAGTCCAAAATGAAAGTACATATGTACAAACAATCAAAATTATTGGAATCAACATGGCAAGGCCTTTCTTTCTGTGAACTGTGAATTTCTTAGTTTTAAATCATTAAGAGGACGACTGGGTTGTATGATACATTTATTGGAATAATTAGGTGCTTAAGACGGAATATTTTTGTAGTTCATGTAGGCAGACAGGCAGCCAGGCACTGTATCAAAATCATTGATTAAATTTCATTGGTTTGATGAGGGAGTAAGACAATTTCAAAGTACGAGGGCGGGTAGTCCCGGAAATACCTGACATATGACAAATGTATGTATAAAAGGGCCTTAGTATTTATTTGGCAGGTATCAATAGTGAACGCTCGCTATCAATGAATTTGAAAAAATTGGTCATCGTGATGTGATAAAATAATTTTATTAGAAAATCCTCAGTCGAACCAATATTGTACTCTGGGAACATTTACAATAGTAAAATATTGGGTGACAGAGATAAAAAAGGAGACCATTACGAACTGCCAAGAAGAACAATTGCAGTGGTCGACCACCAAATGAGGTGTCAACGCCAGAAATAGTGAAGAAAATTCACAAAATTGTATTGGTTATGAGGTTTTTGTTGTAAATTTTCTCCCCCTTTCCTTGTATTAGTATCAATTGTTTACCGTGTTATTCTGTTAATTCTTTATGTACACCTCACTAGAAAATGCATGGATCCTGAATCCTCTTTGTTAAGATATTTATTTTAGACTCACAAACATGTATTGTATATATTATAAAAACAGTGAATAAATAAATTGAATTGAATTCTATTTGTCATCCAATGACTGAAGGTATTACGTTAGGTACCAGATAAGGTAGGCATTTCAAAATATGTATATGGACTTGGAAAAACATGGGCGATTATTCACAATAGAATAAAAACAGAGTCATGAGGATGTTTCAATAGAAAGTTTGTTGAAGTTTCAAAGCAATAAAGTTGAGTCATTGTATAGATTTATAATCATGGATGAAACATGGGTTCATAACTGAGAACAATGGATTAAAAAAGAGGAGAATTGACTCAAAAAAAAAAAAAACTATATATAGTTAAATCTGCAAGCAAAGTCATGTTGTCAATTGCAGACTATATTTGAGCAGCATATTGAGACAAATCAATTTGTTTGTTCAGACAAATTATTTCGTAGACAAAATCTTTAAGCTTTCAAATGATTAAAGATAGAAGATATGTAATAAGTATATGTAGAAGAACCGAGGGCCTTTGTATGAAAATATCTTAATATGTAATAATAATAATAATAATTAAGTATTAAATAATATATTGTTTGTTACCTTGCTAACGATGAACGTAATTTCTCTTGTGCATCACGTGCAGCTTTTGCTTCGTCCTCATCATAACGATTGCAATTATACCAGGATGAACCATGCGGTTCCCATGAACCCAAACATACCCAACAAAAATCATGTTTACAATTTTGATTTTTACAAATCATATGATTGCAGCCGCCATCCTTTTCAATTGTAACATTACATTTGGGACACTCTTTGGTATTTGCTGCTATCCAATTTGATGTTTCTGAATCATCATCGCATTTCTTAATCCATTTCTTTAGCCAACGACATTGTACCGGATCATGCCAATTCTCACCGCATGCAAAACAAAAGACATGATTGCATTTACATCGGACTGGTCTAGAATCAGCATAGGCCACCTTTATAGCATATGTACAATCGACGGACGGACACCAACGCAACAATTGATTGCATTCAACAAAGCTATTGGTGATCAGCTGTTGATATTTTACTTTGACGCGTGCGTCGGGCACTAATTTGGTAACAGTAACGTCATCGACTAATATATCACAGCCGTGTGCCGCGCACGAGATCGTCTGACCGAGTCCTTCGGTAACAATTTTTGTTGTTAAATATTCACGCCAACATGTTAAACAGAAACGATGGCCACATTCTAAACCGGTCATGGACTGTAAAATATAAGAAAAAATTAATACATATTTCACACAATAATTAATTCTATATCTTCAGATATTCAATATTCTGATTAAGGAGGAAATGATTTTTGGTCTTTTGAAATGAAATTTCCTATTGTCTCCAGATCAAATGTGAACTCACTCAATGATGCTAAGGAATCTTGTGCCAAATCTTGGAAAAATTCTAACCTAAAATACATATGATTCATAATGAATACAATCACAATTTGATCAAATTTTTAATCATAACGAGAAATTTCCAGAAAAATCCCAACCATCACCCAAAACACATATACTATATATATAAGTTGATCTTTAGGATTGACATAATCCAGTAGCAAAGCTTTGGATGAACCAAATCTCCAATTGCAGTGCATTCACATCACCCAATGTATGCATCATTTTGTATTCTCCTTACATGGATACTTAGTCATTTTCTATCCTAGGGCAAATGCGACTTAATTTACAATATTGAAAACTATATGACAGACATAGACATAGTATTGAGCTTCCAAACACCCCAAACATTCATCAAGTTAAAATAAAAATCGAATTCACAAACAGTGATACCGCAGTTCTTGCACGTATACGATACTTGCATACACACCTCTTGATCACCGTTACGAGACGACTTGATCTAGCCATGTCCGTCTGCATGTCTGTCCGTCTGCCTGTCTATATGTATGCAAACTAGTCTCTCAGTCTTTGAGCTAGAGAGCTAGGAAGCTTTTGCACGGAGCTTTATTTTTACCATACGCAGTACATTTGTCGGAATCAGCCGAATCGGACCACTAGGGGGAATACCCCCCATACAAACCAGGATCCAAATTAAAGTTCTTATTAGAAAAACTTTCTTGTTTTTTCTACTATCGACTTGAAATTTGAATACTATAAGTATCTAACCAATAGCCCCTAACAATACAAATTTGAAGACCCTCAGACCTCTAGGTGGTGTATCGCCCATACAAACCTGGATCCAAATTCACGTTCTTATTAGAAAAAAATTCTTGTTTTTTCTACTATCGACTTGAAATTTGAACGCTAAAAGTGTCTGACGAATATCCACTAACCATATAAATTTCAAGACCCTCGGACCAATAGGGTGGGTACCCCCCATACAATCCGAGATCCAAATGAAAGTTCTTATTAGAAAAACTTTTCTGTTTTATGTACTATCGACTTAAAATTTGGACACTATAAGTTTCTAACGTGAAGAGTATAAAAAAGTATGTAATCGCTACTTGCATCATCCTCTGAACTTGCAACAAAGCTCAGTTTTCATTGCGACGAAGAATCGAGATACTACTGTATATGTATTTAATATTTAAATATTAAGGATTTTCTAAAATTGTTCTTGATATAAGATAATGATGAAGATGATAACGATGAGACCTTTGAATTCTGTATATTCCTATGATTAATTGCTTGTTTGTTAGTTTTATGTGCAAGTATTTGAAAAAGAATAGTTTACTTGTTTACAGAGAGAAAAAAAAAACCAGAGAACATTGTGACAAATCGGTGATGTTGAAAATTCATCAGGCCTTACAGTACTTAAATAATATCTTGAATCAAGTTTGTTTTGTTGGATTTTCAACAACATTGGTTCTCAATTCAATTAATTCTGAGACCATTTTGGTCTGAAAACGAGTACAAAAAGTAATTGACCAAAAATACAGAAACTGAAACCATTTTGATCCCCAAACAAATTGAAATAACTAAAAATGAGAACAAAAAAGGTAATTGAATTAAGATGATTTTGGTCTTGAAAACAAATTCAATTTGTTCACTTTTTGGACAACTTCCAAACGAATGATTATTTTTTATATTATGTTGTCCTTCAATGGAAGATCTCAATCATCTCATCTTAGCCATGGGACTGAGAAACAATAACTAATAACATCAAAGATCCAATATAATTGGAATCCTGCATGAATGCATACAATTGTTAACAATTGTATTCATGCACCTCTCTTAGTCTAAACATTATGAGCTAAAATAGAAATAAGAATGGTTAAAAATTATAACCAAAAAAAAAAACGGGTTCAATGCTTATAATGACATTTTTCGTTTTTGATTCAAGTTTATTTGTTACTTGAATTGCGAATTAAATACAAATCGTTCTTATTTCAAGAACATTTAGATCAATTGCAATTTAATGTAGTGTGTACTTGATTTAATTACAATCGGTGCTCGTCTCAAAACTGAGTTTTTCTCTATGTATATCTAAAACCATGATGGAGACGAAACTTGAATAAACTAATATGGAAACTTATATTGTGACATAATCTCTTTTTCTAATAGTAATAATCAGAATATCGAATCCAAAATACTTACATCTGGCGGCAGTAAGGAAAAACAAATTTCGCATTCTTCGGGATGATTTTTAAGTGTCTATAGAAAGAAAATATAAAGAAAAATTTATTAATGCATATATTTACAATATAGACAGTCAAATCTCTTTATAACGAACTCCCCCCTATAGAGTTCAAAATCGTCATTAGAGGAAACTTCTCTGTAGCGAAGTGATTCGAACTTGCATTTAGCGAAGACTTCTCTATAGCGAAGTAATTAAGTTGTCTCAAAAGACTTTATTATGAATGAGTTCGAACTCGTCTTTATAGGAAACTTCTCTATAGCGAAGTAATTAAGTTATCTCAAAAGACTTTGTTATAGATGAGTTCGAACTCGCCATTAGAAAAAACTTCTCTGTAGCGAAGTGATTCGAACTCCCCTTTAACGAAGACTTCTCTATAGCGAAGTAATTAACTTGTCTCAAAAGACTTTGTTATAAATGAGTTCGAACTCGACTTTAGAGAAGACTTCTCTATAGCGAACTAATTAACTTGTCTCAAAAGACTTTGTTATGGATGAGTTCGAACTCACCTTTAGAGGAAACTTCTCTATAGCGAAGTAATTTAATCTCGCATTTAGCGAAGACTTCTCTATAGCGAATTAATTAACTTGTATCAAAAGAGATGAGTTCAAACTCGCCTTTAGAGAGGACTTCTTTGTAGCAAAGTGATTCGAACTCGCTTTTAGAGAAGACATCTCTGTAACGAACGAAGTGATTGACTTGTCTCAAAGACTTTGATACAAATAAGTTCAAATGTATAAGATTGATTGATTGACTGATTGATTGATTGTATTGTATTTAATGATTTGTACTTACCCCTTGGGTATTATTCTTTGCTGTTTTACCAAATGGATTAACAACATGTGCGCATTTGAAAAACTCATCTATGTTGCTATCAAAATATTTCTCAAGAAGTTTCTCCTTATCCCATTTAAATTGATTCAATAAAATTCGTATTGTTGGAGTTGGTAACTGAAGAAAATTTACATAATCATAATCATTAATATTAATATCATTAAGGAAGGATATGATAGCAATGGTACTTACTTTGACCAATAAATTAACTTCATCGATTATTTCACGTTGATGTTGAACAATTTCTTCTGTGGTTAGCACCTTATATTGATAATCATCAGTCTGATCTTGCCGGTCATGTGTTGATGGCATATCAACTTCCATGGCAAAATCATCATCACCATCATCACCAGATGATACATTACCGGAGTCAATACAGGGATCATTATCCGAGTCCATTTTATGATATTTTTGTTTCCGTTTTTTTTTTTTTTTTTTTCTTTTCTTTTCTTTTGTTTTTTGGTTTCTTAACTTTATATCTCTAATCTATTTATTTATTACTATATTTAAGTTACTAAGTAGTTGTTGTTGTTGTCGCTGCTATTATTGCTATTACTATTATTATTATTATTCTTATTGGACACACTGTTTGTATGATGGCAGTGATGGATGATTATGATGAGGTTTTCGGTTCGAAGGCAACAAAATAATTACTGATAATTTAGTCGTCAATAAGCAAAAAGAGACAAAATTTTGCCTTTGCCTTTTGCTGAAATGAAAAAAAGGGAGAAAGAAGAAAAAGAATTAAAATGGGGAAAAAGTAAACTTAAAAAATTGGGAAAATTAAAACGTAAAATTATCTTTGGTTATCCCGAAACTTTTCATACCTTTCCGGAACAAGGAATTTATAAAAAAAAAAAAAAAAAATTTCCAAAAATTTTCTAATAAAAAATAAAATAACTAATAATAATAGTAATTTACCTTAACTATTTGTCTATATCAATAGGCAAATAGGAAAAACCAATTAAACCCCATTTTCTCGTCTGTTTGTCAACCGATTTTCTTTTTTCTTTTATTGTTTGGTGGCTATTGATGAGCTTTAGTGTTATCAATAGCATTTGTTATATCCTTATATATATATTTTTTTTTTTTTTTTTTTTTTTAGTGTCGTAGCTAAACAATTTTATATGCATTGAAAATAGTCAAGCATTTTCAATCCCTGGAAATATCATTTTGCATACTATACTATATTATATACTTAAGTAAGTGTCATTGGTCTGATCAATTGAATTATAAGTAGAAGGCTTTAAATGAAGATAGACAAAAATCATAATAAACCAATGAGTTTAAATTATTCATTTACAATATGGTGAATGAATAATAATGGCAACTTTCTATGCATACATAATAATATAAATAAAATAAGATTGATCATGGAATGGTCATGAAGGCGCCATCTATTTATCAATCCTTTTAAACCTAAATAGTATTTCGACAGACAAACATTTGATATATTGAAATAAATAAAAAAAAAAAAAAAAATTGGGTGTGGCTGTGTTGTGTACATGACCCTGTTTTTTCTGTGAATATATCACAGTTCTTCGTATTTCTATGTTTTACTATATATGTGATGGCAACATTTTCCTTTCGTCGGATTCAGAAAAGAAATCAGATAAACAAATTATTACTTTAATAATGATAGATCTGTGATACGAAAAGTACAAAACAAATGGCAAACAGGAAACATTGAGATTTTTGAAAAACGTTTCCCACTCTGCCCCCCGTAATGCTTCACAGTCCTCACTCAATATAACGAATTATTTGATCATTAAACTATCAATGATAGATACTTATGTATGTAGCTACAAAACTACCAAACTGTATACCCATATATGTATGTATGTATGTATATATGTATTTTGTTATCAATCAGTTTTCTATGGGGTGAAAAACATTTGTAATGCATTAGAAGAATCATTTGATGGTATGCATTGATAGCTTGACTTGACTCTCTGTACAAATTATTTATTTTATTAAGAAAATGTCAATGATTTCATTTGTATACATAAGATAAAAATTCATTCTTCTGATTCTTCTTTATCTAAGCCTTGTCCTGCATTGTCTCGATTGATAGGTATTTGCTGTATACGAGTAGGTCTGATTTTATCGCATTGCACCAGGTTTTAAGTGGTCTTCCTGGCCCTCGCTTTACTACCACGATTGCTAGTAGGGTTCTACTCAATGCATGGTCTTTTGGTCTCCTTATCACGCGTGTTTTTACTAGCTAATCTATTGATGGAGATCTAGCAATGTCTCCACCACCTTCAATATGTTACTTTCAGTATTCTAGAAATTCCAACTGAATCCATAGACAGATTGATAACTAAACGGCACTTCTCCTTTCGATTTCTAAGATTGATTACACCAGGGCTGTCCAACCAGCTGCCCAGATGTGGTTCAAGTGGCAAACACAGAGAACACAGGAAAGAGAACATATCGTTCATTTTTTTTTTTTTTTTTTTGTGCTCGTCACTCAGCAAAATTTCTTTCGTTTTTGCTTGCCACTGGGAAAAATGCATTTTTTTTTTTTTTTTTTTTTTTTGTTCTCATCAGTTTTCGACTCTGCCAAAAGACTTTTTGTTTTATCTATACTAATATACATATGTGCGGTTTTACTTTTTTAATATTTGTAATAGACTGAAATTGCATCTAAATGAAATAATGCCTCAGGATGATGTGATGATCTACTCGATGAGAGTTGGATGTCTTGGGTCTTGTCATATCTCCTTCACCTTTACAACGAAGAGTGTTAAAATACTTTCCTATTTAATGATTATATGAGAAGAAGATTGCAAAAACATAACAACAAAAATTGTGGCACCTGCAATACACAACACAATAAAAAGTCACGTCACTTGACCTTCGACGTCTTCTTTACAGATACAACTACAAATGTTTTTGTTGTTGTTTTTTTCTTCTTGTTGTTTGCATTTTTCACTGTGTGTGTGTGTGTATATATATATGGGAGTGTGTATGTGTGTGTGTGTGTGTTTGTGTTATTTTTCTTTCTTTCTTTCTCTTTTTCTTTTGGTTTCTTTAACTGTTGTTGTGTGATTGTCGTTGTTGATGTTACTACCATTGTTGTTCAGCATTGACTTGAATAACAACAACAGAAATGAAACTTAGCAAAATATCCAATGAACCCAAAACAACCCACTAACTGACTAACTTTCGCAATTAACTGACCGACAGAACGACCAACAGAACGATAACACGCACTAGATGAGGATATTTTGACAAATGTGTTGGGTTTTTCTTCTAATATATAAATTATAAAAAAGAAAACTGGACGCGATTCACATATGTACTACATAAGTACATATGTATGTAACCAGCTAACTAACTCACTCACTCACTTACTCACTCAAATGTTTTTGTTCTTTATAAAACAAAAATTGCTGATGATTGGGGACCACGACCACGACGACGACAACGGGTGACGATGATTCACTTTTTGATGGAGTCAACTTAACACAGCAAAATAATTGAATATTGATATTTGATTGAAAAACAAAACAATACACAAAGCAGCTTTATTATTTTAAAGATAAAGATAACAAAAGTATCTTATAACAATGCAAAGCAATCGTCAATGATCAATTTGATTTCCTTTCTTCTATTCACATTCTCCATCTTTTGATTATTTTGTATAATTCTTTTCAAATATTTTTGTTTAGTCTGCAAAAATTGCTTAAGACAGAAGAACTGTTTATCTATCTTTTCTTTGAATCACTATTCTATTCTTTTTGTGTCCTTTGTACAAAATATAACTAAACTCACTCATCACACACAATCACAATCTGTTGCCAGATGTTAAAAATTTAAGTAAATAATTTTTATTTCTCTTTGTATTTGTAATTTGTAATACCAAAATGGATAATTTTCATTTCTTTTATTTATATCTTTTATATTTTAATAACTTCTTATAATTTGAGTGGTGAACTTGTGTTTTTTGCCTATGAATGTGTTTTCGTTATCAATACAAAAAAAATTGGCAACGCCATAAAACAAGCGACTCAGCTGTTTTTTTTTTATACACACTCTCTACCTCTAGGCAGTGTCTGAGAGAGGGTCAACAGGGAGAAGCATCGCCAGCTCTGCTGACGACTCTTTCGTACTCACTCATACGCCCAAGTAACATGCAGGCATTCGTTTTTTGTTTCTCTCTTTATTTTATATTGCTTTTGCTACTGTGCTGCTCTCTCTGTTGGTTGTACTCTATACTCGCAGTTGCTGCTCTGCTGCGCCACTGCTGTTGGCGCTGTTTACCTTTTGCAGCTGCTTTGGCAACAACAACAGCAACACAATACACAACCCAAAACAAGGAGAAGCTAATTAAAGTCAGTCAATGAAATGCACTCTCTCAAGATGAGTGCTTTTAGCGTTTTGCCTATGGCTCTCTCACAGCTCACTGTATGTACATGTGTTTGTTGTGTGTGGTTTGAGTGCTTTTTAAGCGGACAGCAGACATACAATTATTATTATGGGGCAAATGCAGTTAAGCTTTGATCGAGACTGACTTCATCAAGGCAAATTTAAAACCGCGGTGATTTATATGTATACAATTGTATAAATTTACACTTCAAGCAAATTTTAACATGACTTTCCAGCAACACAGGATTATTTCCGCTACTCTTATACTTTTTCTGCAAAATATTACTTTCTCACTAAAAAAAAATCCGCATATTCTTTTATGTTTACGTGATAAATCCAATAAAATTAAAAAAAAAAATGTTCTCTTTGATGCACAATATTTCAATATAACATACATATTGCATTCTACTAATTGCGAGCTATTTTAAATTTGGACAAAGAGTGTTTAAGATAATTTGTCTGTTCTCCTTAAATTTTGATGAGTTTATGTCGAAAATTCTATAGAAATCTTATATTTCATAACATGAGCAGAAATTTGACTCTAAAACTTGCATTCTTCGAGTCATACAAATATTTTTGCTGGACTTTATTCTATGATATGAATAGGTCGACTTAACTATGAACCGAACAAATAGCCAAAAACCATCTGTGAAATATTGATTTGAGTCTGAGTCAATAAAGACTTCAATCGAAACAAATAAAAACATATTTTTTCCCATGAAAACAAGATACTTAATGAAGATATATAAGTAAATAGCAACGATTGGGTCGAAATATGTAAACATTGTATTTTTTTTTTTTTTTTAAGTTTATCTATTAGCCTGGGAATTTCCTACTTTTCTATTTATAAGATTAATACTTTGAATTGTTAGATCATTAAGAATATAGCACTAAAAGCTATAAATACCGTAACTTAACTAGACTTGACGAGTATGCACGTGATGTGAAGTAAATAAAAAAATATTACTTTTAAAGAAAATTTTAAGAACTCGAAGTCAAAGGATCCATAAGTGATACATTTCCTTGTGCATTATAATGAAACGAGTTATGGAAGTCAAACTATATTTGGGTTTGTGCAATTATATAAGTTGATCTTGTTTTTTTGTTTTGAAGGGAAGATTTAATAGTTTTACAATAATTTGAGAAAAGGGGCCAACGCGTAGATATTCAATATTATTATTATTGTGAATGTGCAGGGTGTTTTGTGATATGTGACATTGTTAACATGCTGAGACAATGAACAATTTTGTATTGGAAAAACTAAAACATTTATATTGCACGAATCCATATACCATCAAATCAACACTGAGTAATAAAATTGTATGAAATATATGAGCCGCTTAATTGTGTTACCCATGAGATTGTACCAATATAAAACTTATTGTTGTTGTTTGTGTTGTCATGGTATTTTCACTGTTGCTGTTGCTATTGCTTTTATGACAATGAAACCTTGTTGTTTTTGTTATTATTGTTGTTGTTGTTCTTCTATTATTTCTCTTGTTAAATACACAAAATAAAAACAAACTAACAAAAAATGCACTTACTCACCTTTAATTTTGTTTCAAAGATTTTAATTCTTTTCCCTTTTTTTTTCCGTAAATAAATTGATTTTGTTCCAAAGAAAAAAAAAAATTACACTGGAAAATTTTGAATGATTCCGGATATAATTTTACTGTTATGTTGATATTTGCAGTAGCAGCAGCGGCAGCATCATGTAACGTAAGTTCGACGTTTCGGAACCACTATTTTGTTATTCGAAAATATCATTGATTTATTATTATCATTTTTAATTTTCGTTTTTGATGTTGTTTTTCCAAAGTTTAGTTTAAGATGCACGCTGCATGCCCCACGTGATACCAAAATTATTGGGTGGCATACAAATTGCACGCGCGTGTCGTGCAGAAGAAAGAAAAAAAAAACTAACTATCAGGAAGAAATAAAGAAAATAAACATAATGAAAATTTGGAAATTTTGACACAAAATTCTAATATTTTTTTTCTCTCATTTTTAAACAATTTTGGAGAAAAAGAAAGAACACAACAACCTTTTGTCTTTCTTCTTTAGCCTTTCTTAGAATCAATTACCATTCACCATTTTATTATCCTTGAACACATGTATAATGTATTACATACATACTTATGTATAATGAAATTTCACTAAAATTTGGTTAACCTTGGAAACATACATACATATAAATGGAAATCTGAAAGTGCAACAAAACCCTCTTGTGTAAAATAAGAATTATAAACTGAACTGAGTTGACTAGAAAAGGAATCAAATATGTAACTAGATTGAGTGATTGATTGGTTGATTGATAGAATGATTGAGTGAAGGCAACAAACAAAACTAAGCAATGGCCACCCCACCGCCAAGGTTGAGGTTAGTAAGAATGCAATCAGTTATGCAAATAGAGGCTTCATTTAGGCTAAACATTCCTTGCTTCCTCTATAAGATGGTGAGGTGACCGCGTACTACTTTAGCAAGCGGATGCAAACCTTTGAAAACACAACTCTTAATAAATATATTCATAAATTGAAATTATAGTTTCATATTATTATTAGTTGAGATTTTGATTCATTCACAACAAAATTGAATTTGTACTTACAATGAAATTAAAAGAAATCATAATTAAATTAAATTAATTTATTTACTACTATGTATGTATCACAAGAATTTTCAGTTCTGTTTCTGCCTCTGGTTCATTTGTTTTATCAGCAAATTAAGAACCATAACAAAAGGCACTGGCACGATTTGACTAGTATTGGTGGCCGTGGGCCAAGTGAAATTTAGGAGCCTCTACTAACTTTAAGTGAATAAACATTGAAGCATTTGAGTACCTGAGAATGAAACACACTACTAGCGCAGGTAAGGTGATCGATCAATTACCCTTGTCAATTGCCTTATAAGGGATTTTTATTGATGTCGTTAAGATTATGAAATATATAAATTGGAAAATTCTCTCACAAAATCGTGGTGTCTCTTTGTCTTGTGATTTCAAAAACAATTTCGCACAAAAATCGAATCCCGACATTGAAGAATTTTAATCTATATTTCAACCTCTTTCAATTCCGTTCAATTTGGATCTGTGGTCCCAAGTTAACATTATGAAAATGCGCCTATGACTAAGCATCAATCCATCCTTCCTTCCTTCGTTCGTTCCTGCCTTTCTTCTTTTCGTACATCTATGCTCCACTCAATCCAACAACAATCATCAATTAGTTGTTGTTGTCACAATATATATATTGGCAAAACAACACAAAGAGAACCGGAGAACATGAGAGAGCACAAGAGTGCAAGAGCGACAAGTTTACAAAACCTGACCTGAGAGCACACGAGTGACGAAGCACAAGTAAAAGAAAAACGAACGAAAGAATGGGCGAGAAATGAGTAAGTGAGTGAGTGAGTGAACGAATGAGTGATTGTGCAAATGAGTGTTTAATGATTGTTATATGTATGCTATGTCATGTGTTGGGAGAATTGAACGGAAGTGGGGTGTGGGGTGGTGAGCAAGAGGTGAACAAAAACAATGCTGTGTTGAGAAATAAGTTCAAGGCTGCTACTACTGCTTCATGGTTCTCTCCATCTATACTTTTCTTCTTTTGTTTTTTTTTTATAGACTGTTTCACATATGTATGCACACTATTATTTATTGTAAATAGTTTTCCATTAAAATGTTTTCCTTTATATTAAATTTTATATTGCATTTTACTTTATTTGAGCTTTCACACACACACACACATATAACTGAAATGCATGTAAAGAGCGAATGTGTGTGCGTGTGTGTGTTTGCATTCAACGAGTTGCGCTGGTTTTCTTTAAAGGAGACACACACTACATAACAAAAGGAATCTTAGTTGGGTTTTAGGGGGGAGATAAGGCATTACCTTCCACCCAGTTTCATCATTATTGTCATCATCATGAGTTCGTTAAGTTTGTTCTTTGCATATACATAATATGAGCAAAAAAAAACAATAAATACCTTGAACTACTGAAAAACAAAAACACAAAAACAAATGCATAATATAAATTTACATACATATGTACATATGTATGTGCGTACAACATCAAAAACAAAAATAAAAACAAACAAAACAAAACAAAAATACACAAATTTCTTAATTTATTATTATTATTTTTATTTTAAATGTGAATGATGAGTGTGATATTGAATATGTCATCTGTTTGTCTGTCATTCAGTCAGTCAATTGGACGGTCAGTCCACTACTCCATATGACTATTGACCATATACTTTTACTCATACACACACACACACACACACACACACACACACACACACAAATACACAAGAGTATCTATGTAAAGTAGAGTAGCAAGACTTTGTGACGATGTCGAACAAAGAATAAAATTTTCCTTGAATAAATTTTGCGCAGCACTCGATAAATAAAAATAAATAAAAGAAAAGTAAAACACACACATACACACACACACTCACAAACACAAGCACAAACACACAAATAGATACAGTGAGAAAGTGGAGAAAAAAAGAAATGGGGATAAAGAGAGATGATTGCTTATTTCATTTCTTTCTTTCTTTAAAATATTTCTTAAAAACTTTATTTAAAATTTTCATTTAAATTGTAATTCAAATCAATTCTTAGATTTGTTTTATTTAATTTCTTAAAATGCTTTCAATTTTTCTTCTCATTTAACATTCATTGCTTATTGTTATTCTTCTTCAGTAATTTTTCTTTTTTTTTTTGTTTTTGTTATTCGCATTTATTTCATTGCACTTGCACTAAGCCAACGATAAAAAAAAAACATAATTTTCACCATACATAATTGTTGTTGTGTTGTTGCTGTTATCGCATTGTTGTTGTTGTTGTGTTGTTGGTGTTGATTATTCCGTACTACTGTCGTTATTGTTGTTGTTGTTGCCGTTTTTCTTTTTCTTTTGTATTTAGGTTTTTTTCTTTTCTTCGCTTTTCGACATATCTTCTAATTACTTATTATGTATTTTGTTTTGTTATTTGTTTGTTTGTTTTTTTTTCCTATTTTTATATTTGAATTACAATTTAATTTGTTGGTCTATTTATTTAAATGGAATCATTTAAAATTATATAAATGAAAATACAATAAAAAAAATCCCTACTATTATTTAATTTAGTTGCGACGATCACAAACGACGACGACAACGAAAACGAGACGATGAAAATTTAGTGGTGGAGAACTATCGATGGTACTATCGATAATAACGAAAAATTTTTTTTCTAACAAGACTATCGATGGTTTGCAACACTATTGATAGTATTGTATTTCGATTTAGATTCAAATGTTGCTCAATGTATAATTTAGTCATAGAAACATTTACTTGTATCTATCAATATGCTATGTTACTTAAAAGTCACTCAATGTTTGAGTCAGTTTGGTTCATGTAGAGAGACTCTGTGTCTCTTCATTAAAGAAAGAGAGAGAGAGAGTCAACTTTTTAGTTTCTCTTCAACTCTCTCAACTTTATTTATTCTATTACGATGAATTTTTTTTCGATAGCAGGAGCAAACACTACATTTCTCAGTGTTGCGCAATCAAAAGTGTTCATCCCTTTGCAGTACTACACTCATTACTCAACACTTTATTTGCATGTCAGCCAACACCAACACACAGATGTTTGTTATCGTTGAAATCGATAACAAAGTAACAAAGTGTTGCATTGGATTCTATCGATTTGTGCGAACGTTAAGTATTTTGAATTTTTTATTTCTAATCCTTTTAGTGTTAAATAAAAAAAAAGACGCATAGTATGTAGGTAATATTCTTATTTTGGACAAACAGCACACCGTTTATTATCATAATAACTGAATAACAATAACAAATGGGTAATGGGGACCACACACAGTCAAATTGTACTATCCGATCATAGTGCTTTAGGGAAATATTCATCTGTGCGTCAGAGAACGGCATCGGATAATTGAAAAAACATATGTACATACTAAAGACTTGCACGATTGCATTTGAAAGAGCAAGCAAGTCATGTGTTTCGTTATGAGTGAAGAAAGTTTTAAATACTTGTTCGACCAAATAGAATAAATAGAGTTTCAGCCGGCACTTGCAAAAAAAAAATATACATTTCAATTGGTTTATTTCAAATGCCGACCGAATGCAAATGAACCAAGTATCAAACAAAATGAATGAATGAAAAATAGGGTTGTATCGGAACTTCGCATCCGCCTCCGCTTCTGTAGAATATCCGCAAGAAATCGTATCTCCGCCTCCTTTTTTTTAACGGAGTTATTGCGGAGGTATATTTACATTTTGTCATTGCATGCGACACAACATTTCTCATTCCTTCTCACATCCCTGATTCAACGAAAGCCAAATACGCGAAAAAGTCAGATAGACTAGACAATTCTCTCTCGAACAACAATTTGTGTACAATTGTACAATTGTTGTTGCGAAATATTAATCAGACGAACTTATTAACAGAGAGAGAGAGTGAGAGAGAGAGAGAGAGAGAGTTGCCTATAGAGTTAGCAAACTATCGATAGTGGGCCCATGCGATCCTTTACTATGGTGGAAATATAACAAAATATTTCAACCTTTTTTTCCCATCGTAAGTAAGCACTACTTATCGTCGCCGACAGGGTCAGTTCCATTTAGTATATAAGTGTAGTACTAATAGGTACATTTTTTCGTTAATAAAAGTTAAAAACCGATTTTTTTTTTCTTTGTAAACCCACCTCCGCCTCCGTTAACATCCGCTTCCGCGGAGGTCAAGCTCTGGACCTCCGCATCCGCCTCCGCTAAAATGACCTCCGTTACAACCCTAATGAAAAACATTCAAGTACTTGGAAGTTGTTCTTCAGTACTATACTCGAGTTACACGAATGTATATAACAACGCGACTGATCGTTGATTCTTCTTTAGTGTCGGTTGCACCCTAAAGCTTGAAGTACATAAACGCCGTTATTTTGCATATCGACTGTTGGTGCTTTCGTGCAGCGAAACTACATAGCAAGCTTTGTGACTTCACGGGCTTCGGACGCTTTGGCTCCAAAAGTTGAAATAGTTATATGAAATCGTATGGAGTAAGTTACACAGATTTCGTCAAAAAGCGTTTATAGTCGAAAGTAAATGACAAAAAATTATTTGTTGTCATTTCTTATTTCACAACAGCTGTTTTCTGTTTACGTTGAGATGCGAGAAAAGTTTGCTCTGTAATTTGAAGTGTCGGAAACCAACATCATAAAACGTGCTATGTGGTTCTATTTTAATAGTGGCTTCACACAGTGAGTCATGAATCAGTTTTGTGTGACCAAACGATTACCAAAAATCAAATTGAGTTTGATATTTTTATCTTGAGTGTCTTAAAAATTATTAATTATTATTGAATCATATTGTTTTGCCAAGAAACTTGACCCAAACCAAGTACGAGGGGGGACCCAAAAAAAAATTACGCTGTGGTGGGGAGGGAGAGTGGGGGAACCTATTGTTTGACCACATGTCCGTTAGTGTCACGTCATCTGCGTCAGTGTGAAAAGTTGTGTCGCTGTGAGTGCATCGGTTCGCCTGTGAGATTTTTTTTAGTAAAACAACTTTTTACATTTCGGCGAAAACGTAATGGCAGATTGTCGAGAACAACGACATTAATTGAAGTGAACTTGAACTAAAATAAATTAATAGAAATTAGAAAAGTGCAGGGGACCAGACTATAACGGTAATCGAATCCGCAACTCTAGGATGTCAGCTTGTCGTACTAACCAATGAGCCAACAAGCCAGTCAAAATCAACCTATTTGGCTTGAAGAAAAATATCAAAACTGCTTTGACTTTACTCAAGCCACGATTCAATCACTCAATCCCCACCACACACGATCAATCATTCTTGAGTCAAGCCAAATTTATTGATATCGTCCTTGATTGATTCATTCATTCATTCATGCTTGACCGTGTGTAGAGCCTATTAGTGAAATGTCTCATATGCAATCCATAAAAAAAAATCAAAACGATTCTGATATTCCTTTAATTATTGTATGTGAGACGCACTTATAAATATTTCACTAAAGCAGGCCACACATTATACGATCGCTGGTACAACCATAAATCAAATTTTTTTTGATTTTTCATTTCTCATAATCACAACAACAGCTGACTTGTTATTCTTTCCCACACTCGTTGACTCTACCGACAATCAGTGTTCCATTCCATACATTTTAACAAGCGGATCGCATATTGAGTGGGTCGCATAATACTATGAGAATGCAGCTCATGCGGATAATTATAAAGCATAATTATGATTGAAAATAAAAAAAAAAATATCACAAAAGACTAACTTTGGCTATGCCGAAGTTGTAATACTCTTCACGCCCCAGCTAGTTGTCCGAAGGTCTTGAAATTGTGGTTGGTGGCTATGGACACAGACACTTATAGTGTCCAAATTTTAAGTCGATAGTACAAAAAACAAAAAAGTTTTTCTAATAAGAACTTTCATTTGGATTCCTCCTAGTAGTCCAAGGATCTTGAAACTTTTATGGTTTGTGGATATGGGCCAGAAACTTATAGTGTCCAAATTTCAGTTCAATAAGACAAAAAACAAAAAAGTTTTTCTAATAAGAACTTTAATTTAAAAGGGGGGTTTGTATGGGAGATACCCCTCCTGGTAACCCTAGGATCATGAAATTTATACGGTTGTTGGATATGAACCAGAAACTTATAATGTCCAAATTTCAGTTCGATACGTCAAAAAACAAAAAACTTTTTCTAATAAGTATATTAATTTAAAAGGGGTTTTGTATGGGAGGTACTCCCCTAGTGGTCCGATTCGGCTGATTCACGAACTTGACCGGTGTTTGGTAAAACGAAATCGATGTACAAAATTTTAGCTCTCTAGCTCAAAAACTGAAGAACAGGCGGACAGACGGACCAACGGACAGACGGACATGGCTAAATGAACTCATCTCATCGAGCTGATCACAAATATATATACTTTATGTGGTTTGCGATGTCTCTTTCTGTGTGTTACAAACTTCATGCCAAACTTATGACGTGAAGAGTATAAAAATGCATAGCACGACGCAAGCATGGTTGTGAATCATCAATTGCAATCAAATTTTATAAGGGAAGATCGTTGAAAAATGAATACGGATAAACTTTATGAATTTTTCTCTATTTTTTTTTTCAGAAAATATAGTTTTTTGTTCGGAAAATATGTATATATATACGAGTATATATATTTTTTTTTATTACTTTTCTTCTGTTGGCCTCTGAATAACTTTCTTTCACTTGATCCACTAATTTGTTAAAAGCTTCCAAAAAAAAAATCAATACAAAAAAAAAAATACAAGTACATACCGAGTTTTTGTTGTTTTATGGACGTGAAAACTTCTATCATTTAATATTGTAGCTTTTTCTTAAATTTTTAACAATGTAATTTTTTTTATTTTTGCAATTAAAACACGACACTACCGCACTAAGCAAAAGTCATCTCACAACTGAATCCATTCAAAAGTGAAACCAATGGACATACTTCCCGGAACTTTATTTTGTTTAATATAACCGAAAAATATTGAGCATAAACTTCCAAAAATTGTTGTTGAAAGAAACCTTGTTGTTGGAACATTGAGAGAGTAAAGTCTGGAAAGAGATTTAGCTTTAAATTGAATGAGTTCAATAGACTTCGTCAGCATTATGAAGCCGAAGGATGGTACTTCCCCGATCTGTTTGTTGTTTTTTGTTGGAACCTAAAGAGAGACATTCAATAAATTTCGCTCTCAAAACATAATTTCGTGAGCGACTTATCCACTCTATGTCTATGTATTTCTATGCTTAATAGTCTTTGATATACTAAATCTGAGAGTAGAGTAGCATGCAGAGAGTGAGAAAAAAATAATGCAAATGTTGCAAATATCGAGAAAGTAATGGAAAGATTTTTTGTGTTGCAAGATGTTTTAGTATAGAATATGTAGTATGTATGTGAATCGAATTTTTTCTCTATTTATATAAGGAAATTTTTTTTTTAACATTCTCTCGATAATAAGTCTTCGATTCTAGAAAATTCTTACAGTATTTGATTAAATCTATGAGGTCACAATTTTTTAGGAAAAATAATATCTTATTTATGTTCACTTTTTGATGATGAGGGTGTGGAGTTAGAAAAGAAGTCATTTGTTTTACTTTGGAGATAGGGAACTAGATCCAAAAAGAGCATAGTAGATACTTCTACATGATCGCATAGGAGGCAAGGAGGGGTGCGTATCCTAATTGAGTAAATACATATTACGTACATATGTGTGAGTGATGGCGCCGTGACCAATTCGTAAATGAGTGATGATTGAATATGATTTTCTTTTGGCGCAACTATGCGGATATGAGTTAAAAACTTTGTACCCATGTTTATATGACATCCAATATTCAGATTTCGGGATTTTTCCGATACTCCTATGTATCTTGTATTCTTGTTAAAAAGTATGATGGCAATAGAAATTGACTCCGCTAAAACGCTCTTATTGATGCTTTCTTCCCTGTTTAGCGGGACATTTTCTCCCTGATCTCTAATGATTGCGTATGCTCATTAGCCTCTGAGCGAAATTTCGCGCAGCTAAGTCTTTCAAACAATCGCCTTCGGATCGAGTGTCAATTATATGCACGGGTTAGAATGTCCCTTTAACCGCTGATGGGACTTGGCGCCTGGAGCGGCCACTCTGTTTGCCAAATGGTTAAACTGGACCTGTTAACAATGCCGGGGCCTTCATGCAGGTCAAATTTAATGCTACACAAACGCAGCATCTATTACAGCAAAATATTTTTAAATATCCATTCAATTATTCGTTAAGCTGGAAGAAAGAGGAGAGAGCTAAACTTTTAGGATAGTTTGATAGAAAATGGGATATCCCCATAAGTAATAATAGATAAAAAGTAATTTAAAACATAAGTGTCCGCATGATATCAGGCTTACAGACTTTACACTAGAAAGCAATTAGGAGCGGATTTACAGCGAGGCAACAGAACCAGGGGTCCCGGGACCCCACACATTGAGGACCTCCACAAACCTTCATTTGACCTTTATGTTTTTTTTTTTGTTTATCACTCAAAAAATTAAAGGGCCACCACTTTTTTCATTGCCCCGGGTCCTCACACACTTATTGTGCATAAACCCGGCTCAAAAGTAATTCTGATAGTATTCGGATTACACATCTGAATTAGCGAGTGTCTTACCTATCGGAAACAAACAAACTGGTCTGGGCCTTGAGATCTTACATGATCTTAGTGTTAAGCTAATTTCGACTTATGGCTTTAATTATAAGGTAACAAAAGTACGAGTACGAGTAATAATTAAGCTGTACAAATAGTTCAATCTAAAATCCTTCGAACAATCAAAAATTAAGATTTCCACAAAGATCTAAACGTACTACTAGTAAACTATAAAATGAGAGATCCGTGCTAAATGAACTCCCTCCATTATTTTGTTGGAAGGACAAATTATTCTATAGTATGTAAGAATGATATGATATTGATTGATTGATCCTAAATAATAATATTGGAGATACAGTCAAGTCCCCTCTATAACGAACTTCCTAATAGCTAAGACTTCTCTATAAAAAAGTCAATTTGAAGACATTGCGTTTTTATTTATTACATTTTTCATATAAATAATTGTATCTCTCTATAGCGAACTCCTCTATAACGAACTGCCTCTCTATAACAACGATTTTTATGCACGTAAATCTTTTTTATACTCTTCACGCAGTTTGTCATGAAAAGGAGACATCGGAGACCCCATATATACTTACTTGATAAGCGCGACGGGACGAGTCAATCTAGCCATGTCCGTTTGTCCGTCTGTCTCTCTGTATGTATGCAAACTAGTCCCACAGTTTTTGAGCTAGTGAACTGAAATTGCACGGAGCTTTCTTTTCACCATACGCAGTATATTTGTCGGAATCAACCGAATCGGACCTCTAGGGGTTGATTATACAAATCAATAACCAAATTAAAGTTCTTATTAGAAAAACTTTTTTGTTTTTTGTACTATAGAACTGAAATCCAAACTATAAGTGTCTGCCAAAGTTTTTATTGCTTTCATACTTATAAAATAGACCCCATATCCGGCCCCATCGAATACGTTATAGAAGAGTTCGACTGTACAACTAAAACTGAGATACTAAAGATAAATACTTAATAAAACTTAGTTATAAATTATGTATATTAAAAATTATGAATCAACACTAGGATTGCTTGATAGTTGATTTTTTAAACTCCAAAATTATTTTAGTATGAAGAATTTTTCCATATATTAGGGGGTAGAGGAAGTGAAGTTGTAGAAAGACAGACAGATTTAAGATGAGCCAATACTTCAATAAATATTAATTCGAACAACAATTTCCAGTTAAAAGCGTCGAAGTAGAATTTACGTGAAGTGAAAGTGTCTACCAAAGTGCGCCGAAAGACAATCTCCTTCTATCCTGATCAAGCGCTAGGGACGGCGCTGCCTGCACTTTCATTATCAATCATTAATTATTACTACTAATAGGAAAAGATTTTTGACAAGCAAAGATTGTTTAAGTCTTCCTAATTGAGGAATGTTCAAAGATCCATGGAGAGTCCACAAGCATACATATACACGTAATAAGTCGCAGTTCTTTCAATTTTGTACCACTCCTATATTTGCCTTTTTTGCTTAATGTGAACCCCAAGTAAGAATGTACTGATCTTCCATCACGTCCAGGGCTATCCAACCAGCGGCCTATGGCAAATATCTGGGCCAAGTGACATAGCCCTGTTTTTTGTTTTTTCACATCATCGCTTTTCGAAAGACAATTTTTTTTTCTTATTCATTGCAGAAAAAGAATTTTTTGTTCGCTGGCTGACAATCACTTTTTTTCTCTCTTCAACTCATCACGTATTCTTCCAATGCGACCCAAGAAACCAAAAATACTTGATACCCCTAATCAATACAATGATGGACGTGTCATTTTCTTCAATTTCTAAAATTTAAGGTTTGGTCTTTTTATAAATAATTTTCACACTATTAACATTTTGCCTTGATTTACTATGTACGACTATGTGACGCATAATACCGTGGATCGGAGATCCCATAAAGTGTTTAGTATACGAGTATGTATGAGAATGATCAGTGTGATGGAGAGAATCGATGATGAGATTTTTAAATGTCCCGATGATAAAAGACAAAGTTAGAAGATTTAGTCACAATGGCGTTCTAAGCTCTTCGGTGGTGGCATGGGACACATAATCATTATAAAATTTAATGTTATTTCCAATTTTCAAGGATTGAATTCCTTGATTCTTTTATTTTTATACTCTTCATGGGAGTGAATAGTATTATAAGTTTGTCATGAAGTTTGTAAAACACAGTAGGAGACATCGCAGACCGCATAAAGTATATATATATTTGTGATCAGCTCGATGAAGACGAGTTGATTTAGCCATGTCCGTCTGTCAGTCTGTTCGCACTCCAAGTCCTTCAGTTTTTGAGCTAGAGAGCTGAAATTTTGTACATAGGTTTCTTCTTACCAAACGCCGATCAAGTTTGTGAATCAGCCCAATCGGATCACTAGGGGTTGTACCTCCCATACAAACCCCCTTTCAAATTAATGTTCTTATTAGAAAAAGTTTTTTGTTTTTTGACGTATTGAACTGAAATTTGGAGACTATAAGTTTCTGGGCTATATGCACTAACCAAATAATTTGCGTGATCCTAGGGTTACCAGGAGGGGTACCTCCTATACAAACCACCCTTTAAATTAAAGTTCTTATTAGAAAAAGTTTTGTTTCTTTTTACTTATTGAACTGAAATATGGACACTATAAGTCTCTGAACCATATCCACAAACCATGAAAATTTCAAGATTCTCGGACTACTAGGAAGGGGAACCCCCATACAAACCGGGATCCAAATGAAAGTTCTTATTAGAAAAACTTTTATGTTTTTTGTACTATCGACTTAAAATTTAGACACTATAAGTGTCAGACACATAGCCAACAACCTTATAAATGTCAAGACCACTAGCTGGGGCGTGAAGAGTATTACAACTTTGGCATAGCCAAAGTTAGTCTTTTTTTATATTTTTATTTATGGAATTGGTTCTCTTCCCCTGAAAATACTTAATTTGGCCTTGAATCGATTGGAAACTTCCTTTAAAAAGACTAAAGTTCAGTACATAGTATATAGTACAACTTAAGACTCTTTGTACCGATCTCCGGTCGTATTCCTATTAAATTCTATTGGGAATATCCTTTGAACGAAGTTTAGTATTCCATTATGGTTTCTTGAATTCGGAGTAGTTTGTCCTGATCACTGTTTTTAATTAAGAACTGCTAAATATGTACATAATTATGTACATATGTAAGTAAGTATTTGCATAAAATACATACATATATACGTGTATTTGTGCATGTGTAGGGTATTTAAGTTTGGATTAAACTGAAATGAATTTTTTTGTTTGTTTCTTGTTTTTTAATTTTCTTTATAATTTTGATTTATTCATTATATTGCGTTCCTTCTTTTGTACTATATAGTATATTTATTTGTTCGTTATTATCATCTTCATCATCATCGTCTTCTTTTTGTTGTTGTTGCTATTGTTGTTGTTGTTGTTGTTGTTGCTGTTGCTATTGTTGTGCATATTTAAACGTGTTCGCAGATAATCTCTTGTGAGGCCCTTGTCGCTCATAAATGATGGCGTCGCAGTCGCAGCAACAAAAACAACAAAGCAAAAGCAAATGAAAAAAAAAACAGCAACAACAAATATTAAAGCCACCACAACCACTGCGCCTCCCCTGAGTATATTTCTTCATAGATACATACATACACACAAATTCGATTGTTTTCTTACTCTCTCTCACTCACACACAAAGTCCCCAACTCACTTACTCACTCACTCGTTCACACATGCTTGCTTCGCATTTCTTGCGTCATAACCATACTATATACTTATCCATATATATATATATATGTACATATGTATGTATGTATATACAATATATACTATCGAACTTATCTAGGCATGACATTGCAAGGCAATACCAAATGTTTGTACATACATAAGTACAATTTTTTTTACAAATGTAGATGATGTTGGTGTTTGGATTTGGATTTGGATTTGAATTTAGTTTGGTTAGATAGAGGCCGACGGATCATCAGATAGACAAATCAAGAGACTAATGGATATAATGAGATAGAATAAGCGCAACATACATAAGCAAATGGACCCACGATCCGATTCCCAAGCAACTTCAGATTGTATGCTGAATCAAATTATTTTTAAGTTAATTAAGGGGCCTCGATCTATCTATAGATTATGTAATGAAAAAAAAAAGAAAATAGCAGATCATTTGCTATATAAGTAGGTCTAATTTGGACCAGTCTTTAATATCGAAGCAACGATTGCAGGCTCAACTCAGAAGAAAACTTTACGGAGTAACTGTAATTAACTATGCGGTTCGTAACAAAATGCTCAATTAAGGCAGCAGCGTCGAGGTGATTAGCTTCCGCCCTTGCCTCAATCTAATCTAATCTTATCTTATCTAATCTAATCTAATCTAATCTAATCTAATACTTTAAACATTAGAACACTAGCTGTTGGGCCTTCGACTTTATGAATTTATTAATAAATAGTATTATATCAGATTAAATCAATGGGGTGAAAATATTTTAGAAATAGGAATATCTTTTCTTTGTTGAATTTGGAAATTATAATGAAGAGAGAAGAGGATTTGGAATAGGGAAAAAGGCATTTCTCATACTTTGAAGATAATGGCATTTGTTATCAAGGATCTTCAGCTGTATTCTTCGCATGCTTTCAAATATGAATCATAGTTATTTCAGACATTAAATATTAAATTGTTTTAATACCGAAATATTGTATTACTTACTTATTTATTATTTAATTTATAGATTTTGTTTATAAAAGTGTATATGCGATTATTTATATTTACTTATATTTTATTTATATTTATTTATGGCTATTATACCCATCTCTTTTCAAAACACGTCTTACAGTTCTATCGGAAATTTTTTTGGAAAACTTCTCCGCCGCATTATCTTTCAAAGTGTCTGCAGTTATTCTAGGATTTAATTTAACTGTCTTAAGGATATCCCTCATTTCGTGATTTGTGAGAATTTTTGGGCGACCACTGCGCGGTTTTGACACGTCGGAACCCGTCGAAACATAATTTTTGATTACTGTCTGCACTGAAGAATGGGCCCGGCCTATTATTTCTCCAATCTCCCTATACATTTTCTTCTCAGTCCACAGTTTAATCATAATTTTTCTTTCACTCAAACTTATTTCCTTTCTTTTATTTTCCATTTTGAAAGACAACAAAATTTTTCTGTACAATCACTAAATTATAACTGTAAAACATACAGACATAACATGTCCATGCAATCAAAAAATTCCTACCGGGAAAATCCCCGATTTTTTTTTACATGTGTTCTTCTCTAAACGTAGACTTTTGCCGGTGTACATTTTTGGACTTCCTTATAAATAAATTGATTAAAAATACTTCAGTGCCTGTTAAAAATTAATAAAATTAATAATAATAAAGACAATTGTTTAAAAAATGATTTACAAAAAAAATGTGCTCCATATCTCTTGTATTTACTGCGTAGTGAACAGTCAAAATTGAAATTACGTAGACTTATGCAAATGGGTTTATATAACATAGAATCTAACTTAAGTTTAAGAGTGTTTGCTGTAAGAACTTCGACTCGTATTCCGGAATATATTTCCATTTTGTAGACAGTAAATAGTTGTTCCAATAGGTACCTTATAATATCGAGACTCTGAAATATTGTCCATACATAGTTTTAGTAAAACTTTTCTTCCTAGGTAACAAAAAATAATAAAAATGGACTGACGGACAGACATGCGGTTTAGGCTCAACGGGGCCTATGTGCTGTATAACCCAATGTACATAATGGATAAATTTGGATATCGGTTTGCATGGGAGGCACCCGTCCTGGTGGTCCGAGAGTCTTGAAATTTGTATGGTTAGCTTATAGTATCCAAATTTCAGTTCTATAGTAAAAAAAAAAATTTTAAAAAATCTATTAAGAATTTTAGTTTGGATCTGGAGCACTCATGGTGGTCCGAGGGTCTTGAAATTTAGTTTCAGTGTCCAAATTTCAGTTCTTAAGTAAAAAAAAAAAATTAATAAAATGTCTAATAAGAACTAGAATTTGAATCTGGGTGTGTATGGGCGGCACCCCTCCTGACATTTTCATGGTTTAAGTATCCAAATTTCAAGTCGATAGTACAAAAAAACAAGAACGTTTTTCTATTAAGAACAAGAATTTGTATCTGGAACAATCAGACGGACAGACGGACATGGCTAAATCAACTCGTCCCGTCGCTCTGATCAAAAATATAATATACTTTATAGGGTTGTGTGTCCGATGAGGAGATTTTGTATGTTAACAAACTTCATGACAAACTTATTATAGAGTAAAACAAAAACAAAAACTAATACATATTGTTTTTTAGGTCTGTGATATGCAAGACTGAATTAGGTTGGTTTGAAGTGCAGAATTGGCATAGTGGTGAGGATTTGTCCAAGTAGTGCATATGAGTAAGGTTTGTGTGACCGAGTCGAAGTCGGACGAACTTGGTAAAAGATGAGCGTGGAAGGGTGGATGGGAATTTGAGTTTGCAGTATGAATGAAGGTTGAATTTGTTGAAGTTGGTAGTTTGATAGAGGACGCTGGCTTTGGTATTTAATTTTGCAGAGATGTTCGATTTAATGTAGTTTATTAATATCTCGGTGGTTAAGATTATGCTGGAAGGTTAGAGGCAGGAGGAAGGAGTCTTTAGCAGCTTTGTCAGCTGTTTTATTGCCAGGTATTCCACAATGGTCTGGAACCCAGATGATTTTGATACGGGGAAAGTTCGATTGAATGAGATGTCGGATTGTGGTAGCATAGTAATTAATATTATTTGCGAGCTTACTAATTGAATGTATTGCTGACAGGAAGTCAGAGCAAATAGCGTAGCGTTTGTGGCCGTTTTTTTATTGAATTTATGTCTATTGTTGCTTCGGCAGAACATATACTAAATATTTTATTAGTATTTTAAGGTTTTGTTTCAATATACAAAGTCTTTCTCTTGTGATTCGAAGACCCCCCATGTTGAACTGGATAACCGAGTCCAATCTATATATGGATCATTAGTAAAGCGGAAATCATCAACATTATCATCAATCAGCTCAACAATCCGGTACGGGTCTTCGCTTGCTGTAATTTGTGCCCCCAGTTAATTTTGTCCCTCGCTTGAGTTCTCCAGCATCGTACTTCCAGAGCTTCAGCGTCCTGGTCCACACCATCTTGAAACGTTTGCCAGGTCATCGTCGTCGTTGGGAGTTATTTATCCGTGGCTTCATTACAGCTTCTGTGACATAGACGTTTTTGTGGGACAAGGTTGTCAACCCCCTCTAGGAGGACCAGATAACCCTTTCATTCGTTCCCCTTTTTCCCACTGGGGTTGAATATCCAATCTTCAATCGGGATTAACAGTGCCACCACGCGTAGGTAAAATGAAAGATTTAGGATGACAGGTGAGTGGCTTCATTTCTAATCTAATTGTAGATCTGCCAATCGCTGCACATTGTCCTGCTTTGAAGCGGAAATAGTAAAATGAATTGTCTCGTAGTGCTGATCTTTTCCAGGTTTTCTTAAGACATTCATTACAAACATCATAATAAAATGATAATACCGTCATACTTATGTGAAAGGTACATAGCACATACATACATATATATATATATATATATAAATTTATATACAGACTTACTTACTATGTATATAAGAATTACAATGACTTAAACTGACCGTCGTCTGTTGTCTGTTGTATTTGTGTCATGTGTTGTGTTGTATTGGTGTGTTGTATCTTTTCTAAGTACGTTATTTTATTTTTTTTTTTTTATTTATTTACTACTTCTTACTTTGTTCTTTTGTTTTTATTCTACTTTCGCTATTGCTCGTGTTGTTATTGTTGTTATTGTTGGTATTCATCAAACATGCGCTTTCACATTACAAAAGTGTTTGTTTCTTATATGCATGTACATATGTATGTACATATGTATGTATGTACATGTCTATTTATTTGCTTATCACATTTTTGCTTTTCTCTCCCTTCTTCCCTTTAAACAAAATTTTCTATTTGTTTTAATTTTTTTTTTTTTTTTTTTTTTAATTTCTATTTTGTTTTTTGCTGATTTTTACCATTCCCTTTATTTATTTGTATACATTTATATGTACATAGTCTTATCACAATCGCATTGCTTTATACTCTTCACACTTGTTATTATTTATTTTGTTACACACTCTCCCCCCTCATCACACCATCCCTCATCATGTTCTCTCTCTCTCTATCTCTCTCTCTCTCTCTCTCTTGCATTTACTTATTGACTCATTGCCTCATTGACTCTTTCACTCACACACACACACACACACACACACACACACACACACACACACACACACACACACACATTTATGAATCAATTCACTTGTTATTCCCTGCCCTCCCTTACGCCGCACCCCCTCCCTAACCTTCTTTGTCCATCAATAACCAACTATGTATGTATACGTTATCGTTGGTTATCATTTAACCCTGATCATCATCATCAGCAGTTTGAGTTTATTTCAGTTAAATCAAAGAGGCCCCGTTACGTTCAACTAACAACAATAACACACACAACTACTTACTTATATACATAGATACATACATACTATACAGAGATACAGATACAGAGATACAGATACATAAATATTGTACATAAGCATGTATCTATTACTCACGCATTCTCTTTTTTATTATTTGTTACTTAAGATACATACAAAAATACTTTGTTTATGCCCTCTCAGCATTCTCTCATTCTCTTATTAGCCAAACAAACTTGACAAACTTATCTCTTTTATACATGATTATACATACATACATACATACATACTTATGTATATGTAAATATGCAGTACATATGCCATATAAAAATATATATGATATATAGTTTTCTTCTTCTTTGCACACTATAAAACTAATGACTTAACAAATATTCATTAAATTTTTCATTTAACTGTAAAACAATAAACACAAATAAAGTTAATCTCCATTTGAGACAAAAAGATAAAAATCATAAAGCCTACTTAGTTTTAACAGAGATCACTTTAACTCATTTCCCCTCACTTCTGTAATATCAATCATTTATGATGACATTTGGCCGACTCACCCGGACAAGAATAGAAGGTCAACCCTGTGGGAATTAGCGGATATTAACACCACATGGGATCGGGCAAAAAACAACACCCAAGAACCATGTTCGATGGAGAAGCCTTGTGGTGATCCTATGCTCCAACTAGGAGTTTGAAAAGAATAAATATATGTACATATGTATGCATATAGTCCTCCACTCCTTACAATAATTTAATCTGTTTGGACCCATGCCGTAAAAACACTTTATTCGATTTCAGCGTTCACTAATTTTTCTTCCACCTATTGTAGATCCTTATTAGCTTTGTTATTCTTTCAAATATTGTAATACTATTAATATATATATAATATATATAATACTATACTAATTGATTTTCCAAAAAACCCAACATTTTTAATCTATTATATAGACATGATGACTTCCCAACATTCGATTACTTGATTTCCAATCAAACAAACTTTTACAATAAAAGACCTAAGTATACACTAAGACCTAGTTTTTTCTCTTAGGCATATCTCTATTACTTGGATTTGATACTGTAAAACTGAGTTCTCTTGGCTGCTCTCATACTACTGAAGAAGCCTACTGAGGTTTTTTCCATAGACTCATGGTTCAATAACACCAGTGTCCATGTTAGATCATAATTATATATTATTCATATGTAATATAATATACACAATCTGTACATTTATGTAAATATGTATGTACATAATTTAGTTATTAACTTTGTTCTAGACATTAAGTAAGGGCTTAAGGCCCCGTAGCTATGGTTTCTACATTAAATTTATAATCTATTTATACAGATTTACTTAGCTTTTTATACATATTGTATTTATACTCTTCACACTGTGAATAGTATTATAAGTTTGTCATGAAGTTTGTAATACACAGAAGGAGACATTGAAGACCCCATAAAGTATATACATACATATATTCCTGATCAGCTTAACGAGACGAGTTGATCTAGCCATGTCCGTCTGTCCGTCTGGTTGTCTGTCCATCTGTATGTATGCGAACTAGTATCTAAGTTTTTGAGCTAGAGAAGTCAAATTTTGCACGGAGGTTTCTTTTGTCGTAGTCAGTCGAATCGAACCACTAGGGGGGGGGGGGTAGGGGTTGTGTTGTGCCCCCATACAAACCTGGATCCAAATTCATGTTCCTATTACAAAAACCTTTTTTTTTTTTTTGTACTATCGACTTGAAATATGATCACTATAAGTGTCTGACCCATATCCACTAACCGTATAAATTTCAATACCCTTGAACCACTAGGAGGGAGGGGCGTGAAGAGTATCACAACTTCGGCATAGCCAAAGTAAGAATTTTTTTTACTGGTTTAATATTATTACTTTTGTTATTGTTAGTAAAAACTTTTGCAGTATTAACTTTTTCTTTATCTATAATTTTTTTAATTTTAAAATTATAAGTGGGGAAACATTTTAGCCATTTTTTTCTCCAATGTTATTCGTACATGTGTTTCAGAACTTTGGTGCATTCAAATTACTACTAAAAGAAAAAGTCCGATCGATCGAACCCAATATATACATTTGTATATATTTATGCATAGCTCAGTAGAGCAATTTGGGATTTTGGGCAAAGCTAAATTATGTTAAATTATTCTGGGTATCTAGCCATAAAGGAATCGCCGGAAATGACATAACAGGTAAGCTAAGTAGTATCGCAGTCTCCGTCAGTAACCACAATTCCTTTCGTCGAGAAGGACATGCACAGGTCAATCATTGGTATCCTGAAATCTCTTCAATATGAAGACTGGCTGTATTTTTAACACAGGTATAAAGTTGTTAGTCCCCACCTGGAGAAACCACACTCACCTGTCATTCCATTGCTTGTTCAAAGCAGTGTCGGTTTTAGTACTACCAGCGACCTAAGGGAGATTTCTACGGCGCCCCTATCTGCCATTCAAGCCACACTACTCGGATAGTTGCTTCAGAAGAAACTAGTACTACTTCGAATTGGTCACAGTGCCACTTATTTACTCAATGGGGATACAAACTCATCTCGTCTCCTATGCAGTCATGTGGAGGCATCTACGATGCAATTTTTGGACCAATGTCCTCATCTTGAAAGTATCAGAATTGCCCTCTTTCCTAACTCCAATACCTCATCAGCCCTTGTCTCAGTTTCCAAATCAAATAAAGAAAAGATATATTCCACTTGCTACAAAATTTTGATCTTATAGATTTAATATAATATTTTATAATTTCTTAGAATCGAACGCCTAGTAGCTAGTAGTGCTCTATTGCTAATTATTATTTATAGTATTATTTTTTATTTAAATTTATTATAATTAATTTTAATAAATAATAAATTAAGAAACCAAATTCGATCCCACAAAACTTAACTACGTAAGGTCTAAATTTTTTTTCATTTATTTTTATTAGAGATTTATTTTTCCAAGGTGTCCATAGATTCTATGTTAATTTTTGTTTAAATTTACATTATGATATATTTTTTGCAATAAACTTTTAAACTCATTTCAGAATGTTACTATGGTACGTACATATAAGTATATTCCTATCAAAAATTATTCAGTTTTCTTGATTGAATTCAAAAGCTTATCAAAAAATTGCCAAATAAAAAACCTTAATTATATCATGAGAACCAAATTCATTAGATTATAAACAGGTTTATTCTCTTTTAAAAGGAATTTCTTACCCAAAAGAAAAAAAAAAAAAAAAATAAGAAAAGATTAACGCTATGCCGAAGTTGTAATACTCTTCACGCCCCAGTGAGTGGTCCGAGGGTCTTTTATAAGGTTGGTGGCTTATAGTGTCCAAATTTTAAGTCGACACAGTACAAAAAACAAAAAAGTTTTTCTAATAAGAACTTTCATTTGGGTCGCTGTTTGTATGGGGGGTATCCCTCCTAGTAGTCCGAGGGTCTTGAAATTTTCATGGTTTGTGACTTATAGTGTCCAAATTTCAGTTCCATAAGACAAAAAACAAAAATAATTTTTCTAATAAGAACTTTTATTTGGATCCCGGATTGTATGGGAGGTACCCCTCCTGGTAACCCTAGGATCATGAAATTTATATGATTGGTGGATATGAACCAGAAACTTATAGTGTCCCAATTTCAGTTCGATATGTCAAAAAACAAAATACTTTTTCTAATAAGAACATTAATTTAAAAGGGGGTTTGTATGGGAGGTACAACCTCTAGTACTCCGATTCGGTTGATTTACAAACTTGACCGGCGTTTGGTAAAAAGAAACCGATGTACAAAATTTTAGCTCTCTAGCTCAAAAATTGAAGGATTAGGAGTGCGGACAGACGGACCGACGGACAGACGGACATAGCTAAATCAACTCGTCTCATCGAGCTGATTACAAATATATATACTTTATGTGATCTGCGATGTCTCCTTCTGTGTGTTACAAACTTCATGACAAACTTATAATACTATTCACTAACGTGAAGAGTATAAAAATAAATAAATAAATAAAACAATCCACACTTCCTTAGAGCATTAAAAAACTATAGATAACTTTGGTCTCACCAATGCCTTACTTACATACACTTCATATAAGCAATTTTATTTAAGAATTTGTGACACACATAGTGATTCCCTGTACACATAAAAATATAACATTCTGTGAACAAACAGACTATTGATTTATTTTGTTTTTAATCCTTCTAGGGTCTTATGAAGATGTTAAATTTAAAAATGTGAATGATGATTTGAATGGTGGATCTTCAGGGTTACAATTTTTGGGTTCTCAACTTTTAAAACTATGCATTAATAACAGACTTAATATCCATGTACGATGACTAGTTCCCTGGCTTAACATTTGATATGACAAGATCGAGTTCCTTGATAATACTGATCAAATACAAATGTAAGATATTTTGAAACATTGTATGTATGTACATACTTTATATGGTTGCCAATTCACAGTTCTATGTGTTACAAACATCAGGCCTAAGCCATAATGCATGGCACATTAGTTTAAAGTGTATTGAAATACAAAAAGAAAATAACAAGAAATAACAAAGAAGCAAAAGCACAACAACAAAATCGCAAGAAAACTTGTTTTCTTTTTCTCTTTCGTTTTTTTTTTTTTTTTCTTTTCTTTTTTTCACTATTCTTCTTATGATTTTCTCTCTATAGAACTGTAATCCTTACTCTCTTGTTTACTATTTTTAATGCATTTAAATGCATTTTACCAATAAAGGGAGAGCTTTCTCTCTACATTACATTCTTCCTTCCCGCATTTCTTTTTCACAATGCACGATAATTTTTTTATTTTGCTACATTTCTAATTAATTTTATTATACTCGTGTGCATGTATTTAAATTATTTTTTTTTTTTTTTAATTGAGTAAACTACTCTCTGTTTACGTAGTCTCTTTCTCTGACTCCGCTAACCTTCGTTGCCTTCCTTTCTTTCTTCAATGTTTCAGATAATTGAAGAAGAAGGGAAAGTAGAAAACAGAAAAAGAAAACCAGTAAAAAGAAAATTTACTTTGGCTATGCCGAAGTTGTAATACTCTTCACGCCCCTTCCTCCTAGTGGTTCGAGGGTCTTGAAATTTACATGGTTGATGGTCAATTAATTATAGTGTTCAAATTTCAAGTCGAGAGTACAAAAAACATATTTTTCTAATAAGAACATAAACATGAATCTGGGTTTATATAGGAGGTACTCCTCCTGGTGGTCCGATTCGACTGATTCCAACAAATGTATTACGTATTGTATTTCAGCTCTCTAGCTCGAAACTTTAGGGACTAGTTTGCTTATTTATCGACAAACAGACGGACAGACGGACATGGCTAAATCAACTTGTCTCTTCGCTCTGATCAAGAATTTATATGGTTATGTTAGTTTAGATAGGCTGCTCGCAAAACACGCTAGTTCAGGGGACTGGGGACTGGGGATGTGGGAAAGAATATATATCCTATATATATACTTGATGGGGTCTCCTTTTGTGTACTACAAACTTCATGACAAACTTATAATACTATATTTACTGAGTGAAGAGTATAAAAGAGTGAAAAACGGAAATGAAAAAGCTACGTGAGCAAAATTTCATCTCTCACATGTAATAACTCAAACAAATGATGCGAAAATTGAACGATTTTGGTAGATTATTAGGGAGTGGGTGAGTGAGTCAGTGGGTAAGTGAGTTAGGTAGCAGGTGATAACAGATACATGTGTGATAATGCAAAAGTTGCAAAAAAAAAGCAACAAATAATGGATTGGGTGAGTGAGGTAATGGATGATAAAATCATTCAGATATACTGAATTGTGATATGGGAGAAAAATATAAAATTACTGTTAACAATGAAAAGAGAGTAATAAAAAAAAAATCAATTGTGAGTCGGACTCGCACATAAAGGGTTCCGTATCATCGTCCAAGTTTTTTTTTTTTTGAAGCTAAAATAAAATATGTAAATACTTAAATACAGAAATAACATAAATAATAACCAACTGCTTTAAGTTTACAAAGCATTGCTTGAAACATAAGCTATTATAATTGTATTTAGTTGTTTATTGAGATTTTCTGAATTTTCCAGTGGATTTTCCAAAAATTATATTGTCGTTATAGCGGCAATAGAAATACACTTTCTGTGAACTCTCTGAATTTTAACTGTCTACCTATTACGGTTCATGACATAGAGCACTGTGACGGACGGACGGTAAATGTTACAAGTTTTTTTTTTTTTTTTGTATGGGGACTCCTTTATTGTTTTAACTTTATTTTATTTTTATTATTTGTCGTTATTTGTTGGGTACGGAACCCTAAAAATAAGTCATGCCAATGATTGTCTAAGGTTGCCAGAGGGGCCTTAGGTCCAGAGAGGCCTTCAAATTATGTAAAGTCTTCTACAATATAATCATGTCATATGTATATAAACAAGGTCAAATTCCAATGTACAGAAGCCTCCAAATCTCGAAAAGAGAGTCTTGAAGTTATAAATTTGACAATTCTCAATAAAATTCGCTCCACATGATTTCTTTTCCGTTTTATACTCTTCACGTTAGTGAATAGTATTATAATTTTGTCATGAAGTTTGTAACACACAAAAGGAGACATCGCAAACCACATAAAGTGTATATATTTGTGATCAGCTCGATGAGACGAGTTGATTTAGCCATGTCCGTCTGTCCGTCTGTTCGTACTCCTAGTCCTTCAGTTTTTGAGCTAGAGAGCTAAAATTTAGTAAATCGGTTTCTTTTTACCAAACGCCGGCCACGTTCGTGAATCAGTCGAATCCGATCACTAGGGGTTGTACCTCCAATACAAACTCCCTTTTAAATTAATGTTCCTATTAGAAAAAGTTTTTTGTTTTTTGTCTAATTGAACTGAAATTTGGACACTATAAGTTTCTGGTCCATATCCACTAACCATATAAATTTCATGGTCCCAGGGTTACCAGGAGAGGTACCTCCCATACAATCCCCCCTTTTAAATTAAAGTTCTTATTAGAAAAAGTTTTTTGTTTTTTAACTTATTGAACTAAAATATGGACACTATAAGTTTCTGACCCATATCCACAAATCAACAACTTTTACAACTTTGCCATAGCCAAAGTTAGTCTTTTTTTATATTTATACTGCATATAGTGATAGTGTATCAATCCTTTCTAAGTCGATTAAGACTCTCAGTTAGGTTTGCCCCGCCCCGGTCTAGTAATGTGCTAAGTCCGCCACTTTGTCATGCTCATATCTGTTGAAAGCAATTTTGCATATTTTTATAATTAACTAATTTATTATTATTGTTGTTGTTATTTCTTTTCTTTTCTTTTCATTTCATTTCATTTCATTTTGCTTTCGTTTTGTCTGCCTCGCTTCACTTGTTCACTTGTTCGTTCGTTAGTTCGTTCGCTCGCTTATTCGTCAATTTCTTCGCATGTTCTTTCGTTCGTTCGTTCGTTCGTTCGTTTATTCATTCATTCATTCATTCATTAAAAAAGAAGAAGGCCTTGCGTTGCCTCCCGACTTCCCGACGACATCTTTTCTGTCGCTAATAACGACGTCACTGTATCACTACTATCAATGAAAAAATAAACATATGCAAAAAAAAAAAAACAAAAAACAAAACAAGCAAAAATCAAAACCAGTAACCGGTAAATGAATCTGATCTGTCTGTCGGTCGGTTGGTCATATTGTTGGGTGATCTGATAATGCGCATTGAGTGGTCGCAGTATCTACTGTAGATGCGTTAGCAGCACCCACGGAATGTATACACATGGTAAATGGGCATATTGAGTTTATACAAACATTTGTAACAGGCATTTTGAAATTTCTATAAACTCATTCCTTATCAGAAGTATAGTATATCGAGCCCTTTGCGTGAAATTATCGTATGTGCCAATAACCAAATTTTACATTTGGAAAGCGTTTTTTCTACATTTCTTTGGCTTGGCTTGCAATATCAAAACCAAATTTTACATGTGCTTTGATAATTAAGTAATATAATAATAATAATAATAATAAATACAAAGTATTTTTTTTTTTTTTTTTAGTTTTTATTTTCCGAAAAAACAGATTTTTTGGCACGTACGATAATTTTGCTCACAACGTTTCAAAGTGAGCTTGTAGAAATGGTGTTTACGATAAAAACAGTTTAAATTGCACAGTAAAATATTGTGAAATTATTTGAAAAAATTAATAATGAAGCTTTTATTCCGTTTTTTTTTTTTTAAATATTTTAAGTGGTATTTATCGACCTATTCTCAAAATTATCACACAATTGGACAACGCCTAACATTATCTTGCGGTCGCTGTTAAGTCAATTTTCCATATGAAAAAAAGCTCTTATCATCAAAGCTTTTGAAATCGACTATCATTCGCCAAGATAGTCGGTAATCGGTCGAACATCTCTTTCGATAATTGGACAAAACTGTTAACTAATTGTGTGCACTGTTATTGCTCTGTAAAATGGATAATCTTGTATTTTGTTGTTTGGAAGATGAAGAGAATTGCGAACAAAGAAATGTGTTAAAATCATTGCGTGATCATTAAGACCCATTTTCAATGCAGATTTGACCGAGTTTAACGATGACTATACGCCCAGCTTACAGACCTAAAATTGTAAAACAGCGCACCAAGCACTTCATTCGCCACCAGTCGGATCATTACGTTAAAACTTTCGCACAAATGGCGTAAACCAAAGGGTATTGACAACAGAGTTCGTCGTCGTTTTAAGGGTCAATATCTGATGCCTAACATCGTGTATGGCTCAAATAAACGTACACGTCATATGCTACCAATAGGCTTTAAAAAGTTTCTTGTTCAAAATGTGCGGCAAGTAGATGTTTTGCTTATGCAAAATGGCGTCTACTCAGCAGAAATTGCTCATGGTGTTTCGTCAAAGAAGCGCAAAGAGATAGTAGAGCGTGCTAAACAGTTGTCTATTCGTTTGACAAATCCAAATGGATGCCTGCGGTTCCAGGAGAATGAATAAGTTGAAATATTTTCATTTAGCAAAAAAAAAAAAAATAAAATAAAATAGTTTTGTGAAAATTTATCGATTTTTAAAAATATTGTGCCATCAATTGCATACATTCGCAAATACATATAAGATAAAATCAGGCTTGTCAACTTGGGGGAAAAAATCAAATTCAGAAAAAAAATTTTAAATAGTCAGAATTTACTCGGAGAAACCCTAAAAAATATCTGTTTTCATTTTTGTATAATATATTTTTTAGGGTTCCGTACCCATAGGGTGCTAACGGGACCCTATTACTAAGCTTACAATGTCCGTCCGTTCGTTCGTCCGTCCGTTCGTCCGTCCGTCCGTCTCCTGCTCTATCTCATGAACCGTAATAGGTAGAGAGTTGAAATTTTCACAAAGTGTGTAATTCACTTGTGTGTAGAACGACAAATACTAAAAATTTACATTCTAAGAAGCATTGTTCTTTAATTTAGTATACTTTGAGCTGTTAATTGTAGTATACTTTTAGGCTATTAAATATAAACATAATTTTATATTTTAAGCAAAAAATCTTGTACGTTAGTACGGAACCCTTCGTGTACGAGTCCGGCTCACACTTGGCTGATTTTTTTTTTTTTAATATTTAATATTTCCAACATAAGTATATTCATTTTCTTTAAGTTGTAAGTTTACACTTGACAGATTATTATAAAAACAGTTTTTTTTTAACAGCGAAGCTTTCAACGAGTTTTTTTGTCCAATTATGTGATAATTTTGAGAATAGGTCGGTTACATGGAATACTGTTTTTTAAATATACCTTTTGCAAATCATTAAATTTTTTAGAAGAGATACATCAAGGCTTATGGCACAACATTTCTAGCTTAAAAATAAAATTAAAATTGTTCATAGTCTTTTTAGTGTAATTTTCAGAATATCCATAAATGAGTTCAATTGATTTTGATTTTTTTTTTCGAATGAAGCTACGCGAAGTTTATTTAAATTTAATTTCATTTTGTTTGGTAATAAAAAATCTGCAAATGACATCCAGTTTTTAAAATCAGAGTAGCCTATTTCAATGCATTCGTATCCCGATGGGTTAATTCGTGCATTGCGAATAATTGTGGACCATTCACTGGGCCCACAAAAAGTATGATCTCGTACAAAAGATTCAATTGTACTATGCACAAAATCAACTGGCATCATTGTATGACCGGGAAGTAAATATTTAATTTTTTTTTTTACAAATGAAGTTTGAAAAATTTTAAAAATGTGCTAGCAAAGCTTATATGGCCTTGTTGCGGTTTTGAGCAGCGCGACGATATCACAATATAGACTTATGTCATTAGCTGTCTGTCTTTGATCTATGATTATAAGATATTTATAAAGGGCTCTGCAAATAGATGTACATTAAGCGAGTAATCCGCTTCACTTCTTCTACTTCTAATTTAAAAAAGAAATAGTAAATAAAACAAATGTGTACAAAATATTTTTGTATGGCGCATACGATAATTTCGCCCACAAGAATAAAATACATTGTTATATACGATAAAATATACAATTAATTTTTAGCGTAACTATAGGGATTTCAGCTTCAATATATATTAACAGGTGATGCATTGTGGGGTGTAGAACAAATTTGCATCAAAAACTCAATTTCGAAAAAATGGTACATACGATAATTTCGCGCAAAGTGGTCGATATATGCAGAACATTAACATTGGTTTATCAAATAATAAATATGTAATAAATACTCAACCTGATAAACTTGCTCACTCAAAAATAATTAAATATTTAGCAACTAAATATATTAATTATTTGTTTGATCAATCTAAATTTTAGAATTTTATGTATGTAAATGCAAAAGTTTTTCATACTACTATATGGAAACTATATCTAATTGTATATTGGTCCAATCAATTTAATTTTTCAACATATTGTGTATATTGTAATTTCATATAATTTTATTAACATTATAGTAACAACATATGAAAACTATAGAGAAATTTAGATAAAAGAACAAAGTTAATAAACAAAGCTGTTTTGATTTTTGTATGGTGACTACCTCTTCCAATAATCGTGAATAAAAATAATCTATGCATATCAGTTTCACTCAGAAACAACGAGATTAGAATTGTTTAGAAAAGACTAAATCGATTCAATTCTATGGGATTCTAATTATTATACTTAATAATAGTTAAATATAATCCTGTGAAATAAGTACATTAAAAGTATGAATTAAAAAAATTTATAGGGTCTTTCATTAATAGAAATCGTGAATAGAACCGAGGTAATGCATAATTATTTTTTGTTTTGTTTTGTTTTGTTGTTTTTTTTTTTTTGTTTATTATTTTCTGTTGTTTTTTTCTTTTTTCAATTCATATTGAAATATTTGCGAATATTTATACAAAAGAAGAATAACAAAAACTCAAAAAAAGAAAGAATGTTGAATAATGTTTTTTTTTTATGATTTAATTTTGTAGTTGTTGTTGTTGTTGTTGTTGTTGCTATGTCGGAAATCACACCCACAAACATCTAAATATTTCCATGTATTGTAGTTAAATAAAAAACGAAGGACAGAGACGACTTCGAAGACAACGAAAACGAGGGTCATTCCAAGCTCTGCGCAGTCGCCAACGTAAAAAAGCAAATGGTAGCAATGAGAAGAAGAGTTTCAAGGTAACATAAGAATAAGAAGACGAAGACAAAGATAAAGACAAAGCCAAAGAAGAAAATAAAACTAAAAACAAGACAATTTTCAATGTGGTTGAGGTTTTTCAAGGAATGAAAGTTTGATTTGATTTAAAAGAATTAAAAGTAATTTACGTAGTAACCCTTAACTGGAAATTATTTGAAAATGTTATTAAAATAGACAAAATTGATCCACAAAGTCGGGTTTTTCCGGGGGCGCAAATCTAAACTCAAAGGGAACGTTGATTTTTGTTCTTATGTAATAAAAGTACAATATGAACTCGATAATCCGGATACTCGCTAATCCGGACAACAAATTTCTTTTCACGGAAGTCTCTGTAATTCGAACAACACGATTTTTTTTTTTGTTTACCCCAAAAATTCCGACAATTTTTATACCCGGAGACCCCATAAAGTATATATGTATATTATATACATATAACTGAAATTTTGCTTTCTTTGCACCATATGCAATACATTTGTTGGAATCAGACATATCCGACCACTAGAAGGGACACTTCCCATACAAACCCAGATACAAATTCATGTTCTTTTGTTGTTTTTTTTTTTACTATGAAAATTTAGACACTATAATTATCGGGCCCATATCCACCAACAAAAAAAATTTCAAGATCCTCGGACAACCACCAGGACTTTCTGAACAAGTGAACCATGAAATGTAATATTTAGATGAAAAAAAAATCAAGTGAAAAAACTAACTCTTGGACAAAATGATTACATTTCCTATGAAATAAAGAAGCTCTGCTTGTTCAATGGACTGACAAAGCAGTGTCGGTTTTAGGACTACCAGTGATCTAAGGGAGATTTCTATGGTGCCCCTATCTGCCATTCAAACGAGTAAGTAGAATTCGCTAATTGATCGAGCGGATATAAAGGGGCTCCTCTGGTTCCCCGGGCGGTTGCCCAAACCTACTGCCGCCTGTGTGGCCAAATAATTGTTACTGTAACTATAAGACCCCATGTCCCGCCTTTTCTTGTGCCAGAAGATCATAAACGCCCCCAAAACCAATATCTTAAAAACAGATGGAATTCAACCGCCTACATTCAGGGAAATCAGAGTAGTGCATCTTCAATGATGACAAATATTGAGTCATTATGACGGTGTGGACCACAATACATCTTAAAAAGTATATGGATTTGGTTTTATTTACAATTTAGAATTTAACTTAAATTATTTAATAAGGACTAAAATAAGAAATCTCATAAAACTTTTAACAAAAAATCACCGGACAATCAATATAAGCAATAAAATGGTTAATACGTGTATTAGCAGAAGCAGAAGAACAGAATTTTGCGGCTTAGAAATGTAAAATTCTCGATTTAGAATTTCTACATTTAAAAAATTTAATGATGACTTTTTTTTATGGTCAAAAGCTAAAATATTTTATTATCTGAAATTTTATTGTAATTTTCTTTTTTTTTTTTAATTAGCAACATTTCTGCGGTTGTTCGGCATCTTTAAATGACTCATTTCAAAATTTATTTACTCAAACTCTTGATCTTGTTATAAAACAAAGTCCCCCACCGCGTCTGTTTGTCTGTCTGAACACGATAAACTCAAAAACTACCGAATGGATTTTCATACGGTTTTCATCAATAGATGGAGTGATTCATGAAGAAAAACAAACCCTAATTCAGAGAACAGATATAATTAAGGGCAGATAAATAGAAACAAAAGATTTCAATTTTATGGCATTGAAAACATATAGTTTTTTTACTTTTGCGTAGATTGAAAGTTTTCATCGATGATCCAATCAATGCCATCTCATCGGATATCGCTGGTTAGAGTTATACATATAATTAAGTAAAATTTAAAATAAATCAATAAAAAAAATGTTAGAAAATACTTTTAGACATCACATTGCTGCCCCTGATCTTAGTGGTCTCTGGATCTACTAATTAAAAAAAAAAGGCTGTCTTATCGTTATTCGGTTTCCAAATTCATAATTTGATTCAATCCAATTCCAATTTGTGCTAATTGAACATTTTTAAATATCTGAAAAGAAACTTATACATTTCATATCTTTAAATTTTTGGAATAAGAAAAAAATTTGCAAAAAATAAAATGTTAAACAGTTCAACGACATTTTTGGCAAGTGGCCAACGCATACTATACTGAAATACTTTAGATACATTCACAAATGCATACATAGTATACTTAACATACTTACACAGTATACGTACATACATACATAAGTATAGTATGTATTATAGTACATATGTAGAAATAAAGAAATAAAGAATTGAAGAAAATAAAAAAACTGGAAAACCATTAACATTTTCGTTTCAAAGAAGATTTCTAAAGTATTTTTCAAGCAATCTGAAAGATTAAGAAAAGAATTTACAAAATTTTATAAAAAAAAATATATAAAAAAAGACTGAATTTGCCTATGCCGAAGTTGTAATACTCTTCACGCCCCAGCTAGTGGTCCGAGGGTCTTTGAAATTTCTAAGGTTGGAAGCTATGGGTCAGAAACTTATAGTGTCCAAATTTCAAGTCGATAGTATAAAAAACAAAAAAAGGTTTTCTAATAAGAACTTGAATTTGGATCCAGGTTTGTATGGGGAGTACCCCTTCTAGAGGTCCGAGGGTCTTGAAATTTTCATGGTTCGCAGATCTGAATGTTATAATGTCCAAATTTCAAGTCGATAGTACAAAAAACAAAAAAGTTTTTCTTATAAAAACATTAATTTAAAAGGGGGTTTGTATGGGAGGTATCCCTCCTGGTAACCCTAGGATCATGAAACTTATATGGTTGTTGGATATGGGTCAGGCACTTATTATGTCAAATCGATACTACAAAAAACAAAACAGTTTTTTTAATAAGAACTTTTATTTGGATCCCGGTTTGTATGGAGAGTACCCCCCTAGTGGTTCGATGAAATTTATATGGTTGGTAGATGTAGATCTGGCACTTATATTGTCCAAATTTTATGTCGATAGTACAATAAACAAAAAAGTTTTTCTAATAAGAACTTTCATTTGGATCACGGTTTCTATGGGAGGTACCCCTCCTAGTGGTCCGATTCGGCTGATTTCGACAAAAAAGGAGCGTTTGGTAAACATAAAGCTATGTCATCATATTTTAAATAATGTTCGCAAAATCTTAATGAATTATACACTTAAACCGTCCTCATTACTCACTCCGCCCATTGGTGAAAATCCTATGAAAATCCGTTTGGTAGTTTTAGAGTTTATCGCATTCAGACAGACAGACAGACAGACAGACACACCTATGATAACAGACGCTAATACTTTGTAGATTGCTTTTGGACTATACTAGCTACCGCCAACATCGTGCTCTGGATTACTATATCTACAGAGCCTTCTCATCAAATCAAGATTGCAATTCTCAGGGAGTTTGTATTGGGTCATATAATATATTCCCTATGGTATAGAATGTATGAACATACATTTATTGTTAGTAATTTTTAAGAAAAATCTTTAGAAATATTTACATACATATGAATATATATATATATATGTATATATATATGATAAATCCTGAATTTGTGCCATATATTTTATAGTCTCTGATCATAAAAATATAATGAACATAAAACATGAATAATTGATTTCTTAGATTTATTAAAAATTTGTTGAAAATTGAGTTCAACTTATATCACTAAAAATAATATATTGTATGTACAGATTTTATATTACATTATGTAGTACATACATATATATATCCACTACTAGATACCCGGGGAGATGATGATCTGCTTCTTCTTCCCAAAAAATTAATGGATACTAATTGGCTGACCTAATGAGATTTTTGTCAAAGGCGACTTGATTGATTTTAAAATATTTCTTAAAGCTTCATAAGCATCTCAATTACACATCTCTCAGATTATTTTAGATTTTTCAGGCCGTTCCTAGGAGGTTTTCACTCTTCCTAAACCTTCCTCATGAATCACTCGGTCTATTGGTGAAAACCGTATGAAAACCCAATCAGTAGTTTTTGAGTTTATTGCAAACAGACAAACGCGGTTGCGAACTTTTTTTTATAATATGCATAGATGTATCTATATGTGTGTTAGTTCTACTAGATATAAAGTTACAAAGTGTGAGCATATGTCATATGTTTTTAGAAAGATGGTCACTACAGCTTTTATCTCACAGAAATGGGGTCTCAAATTACTGGCAGCAGTGCAGGCTGCGGGAGCAGGGGGATTTCTCGACACACGATTACCAATCTTGACGTTTTGATCCATGTTGAAATTCACTCTTATTCAAGATGGTAGATTTCCCGCGATAGTTATAAGCACAAAGCGGGAGCTTAGTAGGAACTACCGTCCTTTAATGACTAAACACATAGTGGTAGTAAACTTCCTGGAAGTCTGTGGACGATACCGTTGGCTCACTAGGAGCTCCTCCGCTGCTGTGCCTTCGATATGAGCCCACCGACTTATGTAGGGGTTAGCCATGCATTCAAGTATAGGTTGTTTGCGTGAATGGTTATTGGATTGCGCCAAAACACCTCCATGTCGCTAGAAGGATCATAGGCACCCAGGATTTATGAGGGATTTGGTGCAACCCAAAAACCTCTCTGAGACTCTCCCCTCCTAGCAGCTGAACGCTGTGTTCTACGGATGTGAGACCTGGCTTGTAACCGACCATCTAACTGAAAAGATTCAGAGCTTTGTCAACAGATGCCTGCGGCGTATTCTCAGGGTGTGGTGACCGAATGTCATCAGCAATGACGACCTATATAAAAAATGCAAATTGGAACCAATGGTCAACTATGTAAAACGACGAAAATGGAGATGGATAGACCACACATTGCGAAAAGATGCCACAGAAGTTTGCCGACAAGCTTTTGACTGAAACCCCCAAGGAAGCCGTAAGAGGGGTCGCCCTAAGACCACGTGGAGGAGATCCTTACAAAAAGAAATTGACGAATGCGGAAAATCGTGGAACGAATTAAAGATACTAGCAAAAAACAGGATCAAATGGAAATGCTTTATTGAGGTCCTATGCTCCAGTGGGAGATACAGGAAATGATGATTATGAATCAGTAATTAGGACCATTTTTTACATAGATTCTACATATCATATATAAGTATATATTTATAAAAATACTATCTGTCCCGGCGTACTTTGTTACGTCCCGGCAACATTTTATCAAAATCGC
>JAWNKV010000102.1:0-27308 GCA_035041805.1 Amiota mariae
TCTCATTTATCGCTTCTTGGAGTATCTCTGATATCAAGCATAAGAAAAGTTCAAACTTTGCAGAATAAAGCATTGCGTCGAATCATGAATGCTCCATGGTACGTTCAGAATTCTGCGATTCACCTTCAGAAATTACAGAATTTACACAGCAGTCGTTACAATGACAGGCTGAATGTTCACTCAAACCCACTTGCAGCGGCGCTTATGCACAAAGAGTTCTCAAGGAGACTCAAACATCATCTCCCTTGTGATCTTGTGACCAGATCTACATAGCCATAATTTATTTCAAGTCAGCAGATAGTCATAAGTCTCATAAGCTAATTAGTAAACATAAACATGTAATGCATAGGCTATATTCGTATGCCACTCATGTGCTGTCTAATATATTTGACACAAATGTACTAAATTAGTTTTAGTAATGTAATTTAGTAATTTATCATTTAAAAAAGAAAAAAATAAATAAGTTTTTGATAAGGGTTATTCCTCAGATATTTTTATACATTTTGCACAACTTATTGTAAACAAGTCTATATTTATTATTATTTATTTGTCTTCGCGAATGTCTCTATCTGTTGTTTTAATGGTTTTTGGGAAATCGAATTTACTTCAAATGAAATTGTGAAATGCAAAAAACTATTGCATAAGCCGGGGGGAACAACTAAACAATTTTTGCTGAGAGTATTGGGAGAACAGAAATACAATGTAGGAGCACTTGAATAACATGAAATTGTTAAGATGCTTATAACTCGGTAATGGAAAAACCATCAATCAGAACTTTGGTTTAATGTTTATGTTAATCAATTCGTGACATTGTACTACAATAGAATAATAAATACATAATATGTAATAGATTTTTAATCAGATTGGTTTGAATTTAATATACTCGTATTTATGTTTAAAATTGAATAATGAATTAAATTATATATAAGTTAAGATTTGGTATTTTTAATTTTGTTAACAAAATATATAGAAATGGATAATTATAATTAATATAATATACAATAATTTGTGCATCACTCAGAACTACAACTCTGCACCCACAGACAATACATACATATATACATATGTAATAAACAACAATAAACAGTACATCCTTGTACCGAGTACTCAGATTCTCCTGAATTCGTTTTTACATACATCATTTGGAAGAACTACAGAGCGATGTTTCTCATTGTGACCAAGTCGTGAAGCGAAAAACATTTGTAGTGTAACAATCGGGTTACGTCGAAAAGTAAATGTACTCTAGTCCTGAGAAAATCATTTCCAAATTGAATGAAGACCAACAACGAATTCATAAATAAAACCATTTTCCTAGAATATGTTTATGATATCAAAATTAACCAGCAGTATAAATAAGTCGAATCCTCTAAAGTTTTTATTTGACAAAAAAATTTGCATTTGTATTGTATTATTAAGGCGTTTTTATTCTGAATCTGACCATCCTCTCCAGAAACAGGTGCACTTATGAAGCCACGAACACAACAACAATATCTGCAATAATATGAAGTCTGGACAAGACGATGGAACATTGGCATTAACAAACAGAAATGTGCCAATGTGACGTACGCCTTACGGCCTGATGTTTGTCCGGGAGTCTTCATTGGCAACCACCTGATGGAACACCATTCGGGCTATAAATACCTGGGTTTGTATTTGGATAGACGGCTAACGAAGATCCTATTAATGTAATTGTTCTATCCCACTTACTAATTGTGTAAAAGTTGTGTTGTTATTATATAAGTTAAATTTAAGTTGTTTTATAGAATAACAGAAAAATTATTATTATTATTTTTAGTATTTGTCATTCTCCACACAAGTGAATTACACACTCTGTGAAAATTTCAACTCTCTACCTATTACGGTTCAGGAGATAGAGCAGGAGACGGACGGACGGATAGCGTAAGCTTAGTAATAGGGTCCCGTTAGCTCCCTATGGATACGGAACACTAAAAAAAAAAAAAAAAATTTAATTGCGAAATGTTAAAAACTATTGCATAAGCCTTGGGGCAACTAAAAAAATTATGCTGGAAGTATCAGGAGAACAGAGATGCAAAGTATGTAGGTGCATTTATATAATACGAAAATGTTTAAATACATATATCTCGGGAATGGCTGAACCAATTTGGATAAAATTGATATCAACAGAAAGCTTAATATCTTATTTCTGTAAACAGACGAATCTATATTTAGTTTCGAGAAATGGATAAAAACTACAAAACAAAAGTTAATGATTCGCTTGTCATCTCCTAAATGGATTAGATTTCTCTTAATTTCAACGCAACGCATGTGTTCCTGTAATCGACAACTATGCAATAAATTCCATTACTTGCCTTTTCAACGGTCAAATGCACACTAAAATCTAATTGCACATATACTTATTTCCTAAGAATCTCGCCAATCTTCACTCAAATTTAAGATAACGGTAGACAGAATAAAGTCCAAAGAAGAATCTCGCATGTGGAAAATAAATATAACATTCAACATCAAAAACTAATGCACATATACTTATTTCACTGAGGTACATCATTTGGAGATGACAAGCGATTCATTAACTTTTGTTTTGTAGTTTTTATCCATTGCTCGGAGCCAAATCTACATTCGTTTGTTTACAGAAATAAAACATTTTCTTAAGCTTTCTGTTGATATCAATTTTATCCAAATCGGTTCAGCAATTTCCGAGATGTAAGCAACAAAAAATTTCATTTCTCCTGATAGGTTAAGTTAGGTTAGACAAGCCGCTTGCACTTCACGTGAGTTCACCCATAATCCTTACCGCACATTGTGATGCCTGATTATAGAAGTATAAAGAAGATAGGGGAAGGGGATAGTGCGTGGAATAAAAAATTGGTATGAACGTCTGGCAGTTGGTCAGCTGCTAAAATCAACTGCGAACAGAGCTAAGTCCCCTAGTGGCTCCTTTGCCAAACTGCCCAATTCATCAAAGAACGGTTTCCCGAGAATACGTGTACGTCTTCTGAGAAGAGCAGGGCAGTCACATAGGAGATGTTGAATACTCTCTGATTCATCTTTATCTTTACAATTACGACAGAAGTCTTGGAATGGAACACGCATCCTTTGGGCCATCAACCAAATTGCGCAGTGCCCTGTTAAGACTCTAATTATCTTATTATCATCCGAATCCTTTTCTCTTAAAAACTAACAAAAGCAGATGTTTGACAAAGATGACTTGATTGATTTTAAAATATGTATATACATACATATGCATACATATTGTAACTTTATCAGAACTAAAGGTTTATGCAAAATTTTGGCTCAATCGGATGTCAAGTAATGGTCCTAATTCAGATTGCAAGATTTGACCATTTAATAATATTGTAATAATGAGAATTGCAATACTCCATGTCTATCTCGTATTAAGCATAATGAAAGAGCTTAGAACAGAGCACAACAATAGAATAGAACAATAGAAGTGTACATTTTATTTATTTGAGTAAGTAATAATTGTAATTTTATTGATTTTAATTTAGATTTAGATAGTAGGCGTTTGGATTATTTTCGGAATATATAGTTCCATATTGACAAATATTCATTAAGTTTTGTTCCTCGCTCGAGGCAGGTTATATTTTTTTTAAGATTGTACAAAACAATATACACGAGAAGACTAAAAAAAAAAATTATGGCTAATTATTGGAACGACTTTTTGACCAAAAGGAGATGTTCGACAAAGATGACTTGATTGATTTTGAAATATGTAAATGCGTACATGGCTAATTATTGGAAAGACTTTTTGACCAACTGGATGTACTTTCTACGTCGTCGTCAAAACGAGCCCATTGTAGAAGATGTGAATAGCGCTGAAGACATCGAAAATAATAACAATTCCGATGAGAATCTTTGTGATGCAAGTAGTATGCATTCCGTAGAAGATCTTAAAGCCAAAACAAAAAACAAAAAACAAAAAACAAAAAACAAAAAACAACAAAAAACAAAAAACAAAAAACAAAAATCCAAAAGTTTTCTTAACTGATAACAATCGCGATGTCCTCATGCCTCCGGATAATCTTCGTACCGAGATTATCTACAAGAGAAATTCAGCTAAACTAAGAAGAAGAAAAAGGAAATCCAGCTGCGCAACAGTTATTGATAGTTGCGAAAGTTCGGAGGATGATAGTGATGAAGAAGGCCAGGCAAAAAAAATGAAAGCAGATCGTGAGGAATTAATATCACAAGTACCAAGTGACATCGATAATTTATTTTTCGATAGACTGTCAGAACAACTAATAACCGAGGTCTGCTATATATATATTTCTGGCCTCTTGGATATGATGCTTTCGTTTATAAACTCTAGTCCACATAAAACAAAAATCTGAACTATCACAAAAAAAGTTAAAGGCAATATTAAGCACATAGCGAAAAATATAAAAAGATTTTAATAAACTTTTTCTGAAAAATCCCTTCCCAGAATATTAAAATTAGTATTACATAAATATCTTGTAAATCTAACAAATCTGAATTAAGTATAATAAAAAAAAAGGGGTTAAAGTCAATATTAATTATATACGATAAAATAAATTATAAGAATTCTGAGTTAAAAAAAAAAAAAATGTTCGTCGACAGCTTTTAAAGCTCATGGAATACGTTTCCAATATAAACATATTTGTTACAAATAATGTATATAAAAATGTAAAAAAAAAGTTATTGTTGACGTTTTATTAATTTGGCAAAATAATCTTCATAACTGAGTAAAATTCACTGAACATGGAAAATATTTAAACAAAAATAACTAATTAGTTAAGCCACCCGATGATAATCGTACTGTTACATCCTTTGGCTAATATTTATGCGAAAATTGTTGAGCAAAATAATCTTCACAATCTTTAAAGTTCACTGAACAAAAAATATTTAAATGATATTTTATATACATACGAAATAATAAAAAATAATAAATAATAATAAAAATAGTACATAATAATTATTTGCATTAATCGCAAAAGTTTGTATTCCATTGAAAAAAAAAATTAGACAAATATGAATTACAAACTTGCACAAATAAAAGTGGTACTTTTCTAAAACAAAAAGAAAGATAAAAATCAAAAAAATTAGCCAAACTTGTGGACATTTATTTTGTTGACCTTGCATTTCCTTTGCTTCAAAACAAAAATGTATAATCAAAAAAACTTGCAAAAATAAATATACTATATACTACTTTTCTAATCAAATATTGGAAAGAATAAAATTTGTTCCTGCATTTCCTTTGCTTCAAAACAGAATTGAAAAATTACAAAATTAGAAATCTTGTGGACAATTTTTTTGTTGACCATGCATTTCCTTTGCTTCAAAACAAAAATGTATAATCAAAAAAAAACTTGCAAAAATAAATATATACTACTTTTCTAATCAAATATTGGAAAGAATAAAATTTGTTCCTGCATTTCCTTTGCTTCAAAACAGAATTGAAAAATTACAAAATTAGAAATCTTGTGGACAATTTTTTTGTTGACCATGCATTTCCTTTGCTTCAAAACAAAAATGTGTAATCAAAAAAAAACTTGCAAAAATAAATATATACTACTTTTCTAATCAAATATTGGAAAGAATAAAATTTGTTCCTGCATTTCCTTTGCTTCAAAACAGAATTGAAAAATTACAAAATTAGAAACCCTGTGGACAATTTTTTTGTTGACCATGCATTTCCTTTGCTTCAAAACAAGAATAATTAAAAAAAAAAAAAACTTTCAAAAATAAAAATATCAGACTTTTCTAATAAAAGATAGAAAACAAAAAAAAAAAAACAAAAATGGGCAAAATACTTCATATCTGGACCAACCATTTCAAACTTGTGTTTATTTATTTTGTTGAACTTGAATTTCCTTTGCTTCAAATCAGAAGTAAAAAAACAGGAAAAATTCGTCAAATAAAAAATCAGAACTGAAGCGTAGAAAAAAATAGGAAAGGATACTCTTAAATAAAAAATTTACGACGAATATGTTTCACAAGATAGAAAATAAATTTTTGAAATAAAATAAAAGTGAGGCAATTTTGTACTTTATAAGTATTTAAATAAAATAAAAATAAGATAATAAATAATAGGAAATTTGGCAATTGCAAAGTTACAAGTTTACATCACTTTAGAAGGGAACAATAAAATTATTTTAATTGATATCTGATTATTTTAAGTAAGGTGCTGAACATATTTATACAACATTTATAAAATTTTATTTTAATCACTCGTCATAAAAAAACAACTTGACACACGACACATCAGAAAAAGTATTAATTTTGCTTGGTTAACAAATTATTTTGTTTCTTACTTCGGTGAATTCTATTCAAAATTAAAGTGAAATGCCTCGTGCAAAACGGTTGAAAGATTATGAAAAAGCAAAGATTGCAATTTTAATTTTCCAAAAAATTCTTTATAATTTAAGTCACAATGTTCTATCATTGGAGTGTCAAATCTTGCAAGTAACATTAGGACCACTTCTTGACATCCGATTGAGCTGAAATTTTGCATATATGCACATATATAGATGGAAAAAATTTGGGAAATCTACCGGAAAAGTCAAAGGCAATCAAATTTTATCTACAACAACAAGAACTGCAACATAACGAAATTGTGAGAAAAATGTAAACAATAAGCAGCTGATTGCCAAAGATTAGTTAGCAACTTATTTAATTTGGGAATTGGAACGAAGGGAAAGGAACAACTACAAGTGAGAAAAGCACAAATTCCGATCAGCTGCTTATTGTATTCATGTTTACTTAAAGCAGACCACACATTATGACCGGTTTCATATTTGCTTGTGCGGTATGCAACTTTAATCGTTCAATATTCTTTGCGTTTGCTTTTATACTTGCGTATGCGTCACGTAAACCAAATATATCTTCACTCAACAAAACTCAAACGAAATGAATAAACAACGAAAAATGCAAAAGAAGAAAACGAAAAACGTCGGAACGATTGCAGCGGCACGCTGGTACATGCGTGTCGGCTACCCCGCGATCACTGCGCATCCCTTGTCGACAAAACAAGTCACGTAAGAGAGAAACATCTGGTGCAGACAAGCAAGTGTAAGCCCGGTCTATGTGATCTGTAAATACAACTTCACGAAGTGAAATGGAATAGAACACTACTTTTTGGTAAGCACAGCGTGAGCGGGGAATGCAGGTTGGATGAAAAATCAATTTTTTTTGGATTATTGCCAAAATTGTATGACTCGGTCGCATAAAACAGGCTACACATTATACGACCGAGTTGTACAAGTTCATGGAATGCAACATTGCATTATTGGCAGTGACAAGGAGTGCGGGGAATAGTAGCATGCCACATTTTTTTTTCCAGAAATCTAGTCAATGACAGACGAACATACGGACATGGCTAAATCAAGTCGTCTCATCGTGCTGATCAAGAATATACATATATACTTTATGGGATCTCCAATGTCTCCTTTTGTATATTACAAACTTCATGACAAAGTGGTAATACTATTCACTGCGTGAAGACTGAGATTGTATGGAATGATTGCAAAGTGTGTGGCAAATATACAATTATCTCATACAATGTGGTTGAGCGACCAATCGCATAATGTATGGGCCCCATAATAATAATCTGCAATGTCTATAACAACAACTCCACAATTTGGTAATGTTCTTTCAATACAAAATAAAATTGTGGGGCGAGTTGAACTTCTATTATCTATAATCAGCTTATATCATTATAGGTAAATATGCTTTGGAAGCAAGCATCTTCTCAATAGACAACTTATTGAAACACACATTTTATTTTAGGCAGATCATTGCTTTAGATTGATGAGGAGAGTGCTGTGCTGATGATTCATACCTGGTGCCTATCTAATTATATTTTTTTTTTTTAGCTTTTAGTACATTATTTGCATCATTATTATGTTTAATTACAAAGATGTCCAAATTATTAGATCTCTTCTCAGACAGTCCCCAACTTCCCGGCCATGTTGTGTACTGTGTAGTGTACGATAAGTCACTCTTTAGCTGGATGTCGTTGACCCTCTGGAATGTCAGCCAATTTCATATGGTTACCAACCTTGAGCAGTGAAAACTCAACGATGAGCTTTAGAAACCCCTTGCGAATGTTGCGAAACTCATCTTCGAAGTAGTGTTGCTGAATAATCTGAACGATACATTGGAGTGCTCTACGAAGCTTCGGAGGCAGTTTTACAACCGATTTACAAGCAATAGAAAAGATAAACTACCAAAACCACTATACTAGGGATATTAGGAAAATATTAGCCTCTTAAAACAATAATATACTACTGGTATGGATCACTGGAGACTGCAATATAATAGGCAATGAATTGGCAAATGAAACTGGAAAGGTGCCACTAGAAGACCTGGCTCTGTTCGCGGAATCTTCAGGTTGTTTTTAGAGGATGAGGGAGATCTCAAGGAGCACTTCTCTCATACCAACCCCTTCCTCCTCCTTTCTACACACTTCCATAAGCAGGTATTACAATGATTGTCGCTCAAAAGTTAAAACGTATTGTGTAAGTATATGTCACATGCACTGAACTGAGCAACTGAGATCATCAGCCTCAAATGTAAAAAGTCACATGGTTATCACTCCCGAGATACTGAAGCAATTAAAGCAAGGAACACTTGACAAATATAATAACATAATTAATGCATCATTCAGATTACGTTATGTATCAATTTATTGGAAGAGAGCAGTAGTTATAAGAAGTCAAAAAACCAGGTAAACCACCTCAAGAAGCATTGTCATCATCATACAGTCGCATATAAATTCTACCCACAGTATCAAAGTTTAGTTCATATTTGAAAATGCTCCTTGTTGTCAGACGCCGTCATCAACGTATGATTGATATTGATTCTAAATCATCGAAACATTTAACAATTGACCAAGTTCACAGAATCACGTATTTATTAAAAAAAAAGCATTTGACAAAATCTATCACTGTCATTGTATGACTGCCCAAACAATATTGCGAAATTATGCAGTCATATTTATTAAACGCTATTTTCCCATTAAGCAGGATTAATCCTACTCAACACTCAGTGAAATGAAGGGTGGAGTACTCGTATCACAAGGCAGTGTTCTTGGACCGCAATTGTACATACACGCATGACACAAAATGCATCACAGCCGCATTTGAAGATGACACCACGTTGCTTGCTGTAGGTGACACCGCAGCTCATGCAGAAAAACTTCAGACAATATTAAACGACGTCTTCCATTGGATGAAAAAGTGACACGATATTAAACTCAACCAAACGAAATCCATAAGTATTCATCAATCTACTGAAGTATAACAGAACACAGCATATACCACTCTCGGTATGTCACTTGATTGGAAACTTAGGTGGATGAAATATGTCAAGAAAAATAAAAAGAATTGTTTATTTACTATGGCATTGCGGAAGTGCTGAAATTGGAAGTGCATTCTTGGAGGAAAATCTGTCAACGAAGATATAACAAAAATTGCAGCAGCCCATAAAGACAGGCTCATCTATACATATACGTAATAAGATCGTAGACGTTGTCTGTCCATTCAATGGATTTAAAATCGAATTGCTGAAAAATAAGTATGAAGCTTTTTTGTTGTGACTAACAATTAGCGATTATTTCATCAAAATCGACCTACAGAATCGGTTGAAATTTGTGGAACAAATTTTACAAATATGTGTATATTTTTGAATTAATATAAATATCATTTTTTCCATCAGTTATGCCCGTGCAAAGCTAATTTTGATGAAAATTTCCCGGGGGAGTAGCAGAGTTCGCCGGGGCAACTAGTAAATCCCACTCGAACTGAAGTCGATGGTCTAATACGACGGATCAAGAGCATCAAAACCAACGATCTTACGGCTTCATAAAAACTCTAGGAATAAATTATAATTGTAATAGGAAGTTGTTACTTATAATTAAACTGCTTGTTAGTCATTTAAATATTTCATAAGCTCGCTTAAATTTTCATATTCTATATTTGCAATAAATTTTCTTGTTCAATAGCAAGAATCAATTTTCATATTCAATCACTAAATTTTGCTTTCATAGACAATTTTATTATTCAACTTCTTGTTCAATAACAAAAATTTGCTTTCATATTCAAATAAAACATTCAACGTTCTTATTGAATTGCTAAGCTCAGCTTTTATATTCAATTGCGTTATTCAATTTTTATATTCAATTTCATATTCAATTTTTACGTTCAATTTTATATTCAATTTTTACATTCAATTTTATATTCAATTTTACATTCAATTTTATATTCAATTTTATATTCAATTTTTACATTCATCTTTCTTGTTCAATTGCTAAATTCAACTTAGTTATTCAATTTTATATTCAATTATTAAATTCAACTTTCTTGTTCAATTGCTAAATTCAACTTAGTTATTCAATTTTATATTCAATTATTACATTCAACTTTCATGTTCAATTTTATTATTGAATTATTATGTTAGATGGCAAATCACCATAATGCAAAAAGAAAAGTTCGACTTATGAAAAATAAAATATTTTTACGGACTGCTCAAAGTTAGATCACAGCTTTCAGCGTAATCTCCTAAGAAAATCTCAACATAAAATCAGCTATATTGCCAAACTACACGTCAATCATTACCGCAGAGCCAGCAGCCATACCCACTACCGTGGAATTTGCAGCAAACACAAAAGAGGTTTAAATATATCATCTGCACTGACTCGATGTCAACCCTTCTAGCTATCAAAAATATTAACAACAGGAAATCAACAGTCAGCATTATAAGGATATATGTACCAGTAGTCATGAATAATTCCAACAAAATTCAAATAATTTGGATACCAGGCAAGGTAACACAAGCTCCACTTGTACTCCACCACATGTCCAATAAAAACGACATCATGAATCTATTAAAGAATACAACAGAACAGAAAATTAATCAATTATGGAACGAATATATCCAGTTTTATAAGCAAGTGAGCCCAGCATCTCGCCAGCTATAAACAGAAATCATAACGTTATGTACTCCAGATTAAGATCAGGACACATCAGATTTATGCAGGGACATCAAAACACCAGCGCCAACATGCTATTTTTGCAACGCAGCATAGAACTGCAATCAAATCCATTTCCTATGTAACTTCCCTTATATACTTCCACTCCACCAACTACTCACAGAAAGTCAATTAATATAATATTTATTTTATTTAAAATATTAACATATAATATAAAATATTACACTTACAATTAACAAAAGAGAAGAACTACTAGCTACCAAGACCTACGACTTTATGATAAGATAAATTTATGATAATTAAAATAGATGGATGGACGGAACAGATGGAAATCAATATTACACAAAGAGCATTCTTTATTTTTCTGATGGCTTAATGCTTTTAAACAAAATATATACATCCCAAACTCTCTTCAATCTTGGACAGACATCTTAAACGTAATCGACGGAGGCCGCAAGAAGGTGTTGGTGTGTGAGTTGAGTATGTGCGATACGTAGGCAAACAAACATAGACCACCGGTGTTTTGACGTTTTTGATGGAAAATGTATACCAGTGCGCGTCGGATTGAAATTCTTATATTGGTGTTGGAATCCTTCCCAGTATCGCTGTAATGGTTATAAACAGTTTGTACAGACAACGTAACGTCCTCTATAAGTATGGGTGAAGGTAGAAGCATTTGAAACAACAAGAGCTTGGGCAGTGAAGTGATATGGCAGTGTACAGGAAGTAAGCCTCCCGTTATAATTAAATCTTTGTTGCAGTGTTGGTCCACCATTGGAGCTGTCTGTGTACAATCATCTTATGTTCGAAAGCTTTGTATGTTCTTGTCTATAAAACTCACCGCTTGTGTGACCTTTTTTTTTTTTTGGTTGTTAAACGATGAGTTAATTAGCAACCATGGCGGAGACTCACTCTTATTAGCTTGAGATGAAGGTAAGAGTGAGCTGCTTATACTTACTATAGCAAAGCGCACTGACGAATAGCTGATACCACTTTGTATAACTTCTTTGCCTTAATTGCCTTCATGAAATTTATTCAAAGCGGGAGATGCGATGTATTATTGGGTTTCGGTAACAGTTCAAGTGTGGCTTCAATAACTCTGTCTGTTTATGGTTGGAAGACCAGCTTCCGCTTATACAAACAAAATAGGTGAGGTTGGGAAAATAATATAAAAAACTTTATACAACTAATAAATAATCTAAACCTAATACATGAAATATAATCTAATTTTAATTTTAGTCTTAGTACATTAATATTGTAAATACAGTCAAACAAACTAAGATATACCACCTAGCTCAAGGCCCTAGTTGCTTCAGCTTTATATTGTAATTACAATGGAATTAAGTTTTTTTTTAATAAAAAAATAATAAAAATTTAATTTGCAACAACATTTGCCCCTTATTTAGCATCTTGCTCCTCTCTATACCACCTCAGACTATCGACATTCTCTAACTTAGAACCCATCCTTCTCATTGCAAATCCATTCATTTACCAACGTTAAACTTATCCTTGGATTCCTAAAAAAATCAAACTTTTATTTTAATCTTTATGCAGTAAAGTTTTATAAATTTTTTTTTATTTTATTGTTTTAAAAAACGTCACTTCTCAACCAGAAGGTTTTGAAACATTAGTATCATCAGTTTTGGGAATAGTCACGTGTGCTTAGAAAAAATAAATGATATATAAGGTATTTACGAACTCCTCCTTTTGGGGAGGTCATTGGGGTGAAGTCGTTTTAGCTGTCGTGAAGTTCTGTTGTGTATTAGGGCCCTTGCTAGGCGGTTGGGGTATTGTAGCAGTCGATCTTTATAACGGCTGATTTGCTCGAGTATCGTTGGCATTTCCATGTCTCAATGTAAGGTAGAATTTTGTACGAGCCATATGTCGCAAGGCCTTATTTTTTTATTCTAATGTTTTAAGGAGCAGTTGTCCCACCTCCGCATACACCTTCATTAACCACAGCTTCAGCAGACGTCAATCTCTGGCGCCCAATTACAACCCTATTCCATTCTCGAACTTTGTGCTCACCGGATTTCCCCATTCTTGAAACATTTGTGCAATTAATACTGGCGACTAAGGCTAAGACATCAATAAAATCAAATCAACAATTTTCATTTATATATTTTGTTGTGCAAATTTTGCAAAATATTTTATTGAAATTATCATCAATTGTAAATTTTTTTTATTTTTATATATTTTATTATATATAATTTTAAATACATAATACAAATGTGTCAAAGTTGTAAATAGATTATTTTTAATTTGAATTACACATTATTTGCTCAACTCTCATTATGATAACATAAATATTTTTATAGTTCAGATCATTTATAATCTTAAATATTTTTAAATACAACAATTGAAAAAAAAAGAAAATAGTCAAAAAAAAAAAAAAAAAAAAAAAAATTATTAAAATTTAATTTATATAAATTATGGAAAGATAAAAAGGTTTTTGAAAGTGGTAGTATAATAAAATTGGAAGGCTCTATAGAGCAATTTACATTTATATAAAAAAAAAAAACAAAAAAAATTATAAGAAAATACTAAATAATTCGATATCTTTATATATATATATATATATATATATGTATAGATAAATCAATAATCAATTAAAACAAATTTATACATAAGCATTTTGGTAGGGAAATAGGGAAAGGATATAAAGATATAGATACATACATATATGTATGTATTTAATTTGTAATATAAGATATAATATAATATTTTGCTTCGTTTTGTTTTTAAATTGAATTTGGAATTGAAATTTGTATTTTTTTTTTTTTTTTTTTAGTTTTAGGCGTTTTGGAGAACTTTTTGATCATTCATCATACGAATCCTAAACCTATGTGTACTTCTTTTTTGATTACTCTACTCTCTTTAATTTGCAGATTCGCTTTCAATCAACATCATTATTCATTCATTCATTCATATTTCTCATGTGTTATTATCTTTCTTTATCTTTGTTGATTTTGATTGTTGTTGTTCTTGTCATTATGAATGTGCGTTAACTCTTAAAATTTTCTAACATTATAAACTTGAATAAATTTTCTTTATATATTTTTGGTTTATCCCATTTTTGTTTGTTTTCTAAAAAAAAAAAAATATTAATAATAATAATAACAATTTGTTTACTATTCTCTGTTTTACTAAAATTGACGTAATTCTTGGCTGCATTTTTTGTTGTTGTTTGTTTATTAGTGTGTCCGTGTGTGTCTATGTGTGTGTGTGGGTATCTATGTGAATGACGCGGTTATTATTGTTGTTTTCGTTTGCATAAGACTCTTCCCTCTTCGCTTATCGGCGTCGTCTTTTTGGTTATCTTCCTTTATATATTAAATTCTATATAGAATATATTGCTATTGTCGTTCGTGTCTTGTGTTGTGTTGTGTGGTTTGGTTAGGTTATTTTTATTGTTATTGACTATAAGAGAAACTAATTATTGTTAATTGTATTATTCACGGCAACCAACTCTGGTATCGATGAAGAGGTTGTACTACTTTGGCTAACAGTACGTGCATGGTTTATGTTATCCACGCTGCCGTTAATGGTAGGAGGAGGAGCAGCAGCAGCAGCAGCAACAACAACAACACCTCCATTACCAGCAGCAACAGTACCACCACCACCAAGAACAGATGTAGTTATTGTTTGGACAGCTGGTGTTGTTGGATTACCAACACCTTTACCACCAGTAGTAGTGGTAGTAGTAGTAGTAGTTGTTGTTTCTAATGTCAACACATCTTTGTTTGTTGTTGATGTTGTTGTTGTCGCTGCTAGAATGGATGTTGAAGTTGTGGTATTTAATGCTGTTGCTGTTGTTGTTGTTGCTGCTGCTGTAGATGATGATGACGATGAAGGCAAAACAGGTTCAACTATTGGAAATACTGGCATATTATTATTATTTGCCGTCGATACAACCGGGGTTTGTACCATAGGCGTGGGCGGAGAACGATTTGCTGGCAGTTGATGTGTAACTGAACCTGTCATTTGCATATGATACCTAGGATGAACGATGATTTCCATAGATTGATTGAATTTGTGTGTTATTGCAAAATATAAAATTAAAAATAAAAAAATAAAACTCACTTGTAAATATTTTCTGTGCTCTCAACAACGCCTTGGGTTAAATTTAAACTGCGACCCTTAATGCCAGATTCTTTAGGTGCTGGAGACCACCAATTGAAAACACGTCCTACAACAGGCACATGACGCAATATACCCTCTTGCCAAAGTTTCTCTTCAGTTTCCCTTTGCAAATCAGCTGTGGCAGCCTCAATACCCTGGTAATGGAAAATGATAAATAAATTGGACATAATATCAAGTATTGAATTCAACTAACCTTTTTAACTATTTCCGACATTGTGTCCAGCACACGTGAATTTTCTTGGACACTCTTGCCAACGGTTACCACCAAATTGAGCAATTCATCCACTTCGGTCTCATGGGTAACCATACCGAAACGTACACAAATCAAACCATCATTACTTTCGCCCAGTGAGAAGGCACTATCAGTTGATTTTAAAGCTTCAACCAAATCAATATTCAATTTGTTGAGCTCAGTTTTGGCCTGATCTGTTAGTAGAGATTCCCAACCTTCGGGCACAAAACGTACGCCACCCATGCCAGCCCATTCAGGCAAATGAACTAGACGCAATAGATCATTTTTCTCCACCAACTGCATAAATTTCGCTTTGTGTTTAATGGTGGCACGTAATATATCTACATGCGCTTCAAGGCTTTGCGCAAAACAATCAAGATGCTCCGAAGATGCCGGTTGTTCACCCAAACCCAGCTCAAGTGGACAATAGCGTATGCAACTGCCACGGTTTGAATGCTCAACTACTTCAAAATCAAGCTAAAGAATTAAAAATTAAATTAAAAAAAATTGAGCGACATGATATAATCAGTGAAAGTAAACACCTACATTTGGACAATCTCTTTGTAGGATCTGACCCAGCCATGAATTCAAACGATCAAAATATGTTGCGCTGTGTAATTTTTCCAAGGAAATTTCATTCGATTGAGACGAATTACCATTGCCTGCTGTTATTTCATCACTACCAGAACCATCGAATTGAAAGGCCACAACTGCTTTGGCTGCATCAAAAAGAACATCCACATCTAAAGTCGGCGTCTTTGGATTGATGATTTCGTTAATTGTAATGCTACTTTGTGCCGCTGGTGCTGGGCTCTATAATATTCAATGATATATGGTTAATCTTATTAAAAAGAGATGAATTGAATTGAACTTACTATGATGCGCAAACCCTTGCATTTGGTGACTATGCCATAAAGAATATCACATGTCTGGAATGAAATATACAAACGCTCGGCAACAGCTTTACGACCAAGTGCCTGCAATGTTGTCCACAGCGAAAGTGATTTAAGGCGTCTTGATAATATTGGATCTAATTCAAATATGCTCAACTCTGTATTGGGTAATGGACGATGTAAGAGCTGCAATACAATGGAACAATTATAGTAGCAGTTTAACTTCACAACTATCCACTGATTTAAGTGGAATAGAAATTAAATTGATTTACAATGTAAATTTTACATTATATTATTTGTTGCATTTATATAGATTCATATGTACATATATTCATATATAGTTTCGTATTGTATTAAATAGATTGCTTTTTATATATGTATGTCGGATTAGTGTTTTGTGTTCAAACCAGTAAAACGAAGATAAACTTTGGATGAACACCTCCTTGTAGATCGAGAGTCTTGAAATTTACATAGTTGGTGGTTATGGGTCAGCTACTTATAGTGTCCAAATTTCTAGTCGATAACACGAAAAAAAAAAAAAAATTCTTATAAGAACATGAATTTGGATCTGGGTTTGTATGGGATGAACCCCTCCTTGTAGATCGAGAGTCTTGAAATTTATATAGTTGGTGGTTATGGGTCAAATACTTATAGTGTTCAATTTTTAAGTCGATAGTACAAAAAACAAACAGCCGGACATGACTAAATCAACACGTCTCGTTTCGCGCTGTTCAAGAATACACAATATATACTTTATGGGGTCTCCGATGTGTCCTTTTGTGTGTTACAAACTTCATGAAAAACTTATAATCCTATTCACTGTGTGAAGATTCTAAAAATTGTGAAATTTATTCAATGCAGCAATATATTGTTACAAATAATAATTTTAATACTAAATTATTCATTTAAAAAGTTATTTTTTTTTTTTAAAGAAGTTTGTTAACTTTGTCAGTAGCTTCTTATTAAATAAGGTTTTTTTTTCCTAATTTCCGATACGCTAACAGACATCTAAAATTCAATTCCATGGTATGTTTCATGTAATATTGCTTAAGATTTAGGAATAAACAATGATCAAATGGCTGAAGCAAAAGTGTTGTATTTGGGGGTAAAAAAAAAAACCATACGGGTGTCTTAAATTTGTACGGTGGCCTGGTGCGTTATCCATCAGCAGTAGACGTTGTTTCGTTTTATGTACCGCTCTACTTCGGGCACAAAACAGTCGTAAAACTACTGACTGAAGAGAGTAGCTGTTATCCAGGTTTTTCCAAAATACAGACAAATTGTCCCTGCTCATACCCATAAAGGTACGTGGATTTTCTAACCCCCCTTTAATGTTTGCAGTATTATTCTTCCAAATTTCTTCATTCATATTAATAAAACAAAGAAAATAAAACGGTTGAAGTCTTGTCTTTGCTTTAAGTCAAAACTATAACCACGTTATATAAAATTTATCAATAATTTTTCAACCACGTTACCCAAGTCCGCGTTATACTATGGCCGCCTGTATATATTAAATTGAATCTATTGCTGATCAACTAATGAATCGGAACATATTATGAGGTTCCCATTTTTGTTTTTAAGTTGCTTTATTGCCTACAGTGTAAAGAACTCAGGAAATATCCGTATCCGTATAGTCTTAGGTTTCTTAAAGGGATATTTAGAATTATGAAGTACTTATATATAATATGCGTAAAAGTCTGAACAAACTATGTATTTATGTACTTATATTAAGCAATGAAGAAGAGCAAAGAGCAAAGCATTTGCTATGCTGCCACTATGAGGGGCTAATTATGACCAGCAGAAATTGCAGACTTATATTCAAAGAAAATCTTGCAATTCCTGATGTAATTATGGGGTTTGTTATCATAGGTACAATCGCGGCGCAGTAATAGGGTGAAAAGTTCCTGCTCTTCCTCTAATCTAAGGCATACTAAATACATAACATATTTCAGTACATCAATGATTTCTTTGCTATATATCAAAATTATGGGGTGTCTATGCAGTTGAGCCTTCTCCACTTTAAACATTTTTGATAGTTGAACATCTCTTTTCATTTCGATTGTTGGGATATTTGTTTTATAAAGCATATTGTTAATGGGTGTGGTATATCGAATACTCCTAATGATAAGGCGTCTTGCCGTATTAAACATGGATTTTATTATTATTATTTAGAGTCAATTTGGGTGTGTGTCTGTAAATATATAGTGCATAATCTATTTTGGAAATTAATATGGATTTAGTTATATGCAGTTAAAAATACATGAATGAATTAAGTATATAAAAGAGAATGCAAAAATCAATATTCCGACTTACCACAATTGGTAAACTGGGCACACCAAGCCAACTGCCCAAATTCAATGACATTGAGTCAACTAGATCGCTTATCATGCCGGCACCTTGTGCCAAAGCAAGAGCTGCTAAGCCATGACCACTGACATGCAGCCAAATATTGTATTGCGCACAAAACTCATGCATCCTTGCCAAATTATCAGTATAGCCACACAGAGATGCACCAACATCGGCAAATACTAAGAGAGGAGTTCGTTTCGCCAACAAATCAGATTGTATTTGCCGCTCCAACACTCCTAAATCCATTGAACCGGATTTATCCTTTGCCGGTATAATTTTAATGGCATCCCGTGAAATACCCAATTGTCGACAGGCATATTGCAGACGCAGCGGTGTCTGGCTTTCGGAAATATAAAAGCAGGGATGTGCCAAGGCAGGCACACCACCTTCAAGGTACCCAGGAGATCGTGTAACTAAGGCAAGGCGCACAGTACGCAATATTGTATCTGCATTGTCGGCATGAAAACTACTCGAGGGATTGCTAAAGCGAAATATTGTCCCCAGCCATCGTGTTGTATCACCCGATATACTATTTGTAACACGCAAAAACTGCTGATGATCCAAGTGCGACAAATAGGCCATTATGCTATGCGATATCAGTGCCAAGTGTGACACATCATCAAGTGCCGGCAATGGGAATTCTGGATCATCTTCGTTCTCTGAATAAGACACAAGTTCCTCTAGTTGTTTTAATATATCCGATGGCTGTTTATGGTCGTTAGGCAGTTGGGTTTTAGCTGGTGTTGACGTTGATGCTACTGTTGTGACTCCGCCTGGTCCCACCACATTACCAACAGAGTTGGTTTGGCTAATGTTCCCGTTCTTGTTGTCATTTGAAGTATTATTATCATTATTATTGCTGTTATCTGCTTTTGGTGCCTGCGTCGTTGTTGAATTAACATTAGTCGTCTTAATGCTTTCCAACCTTTGCAATACCTGCGACGTCTTCAATTCCAACTCAGCAAGACCAGAACGCACCTATGCAAGCACATACATAAGAAAGTAAGTAAATGTAAATAAAAAAAATACAAAAACACCAACCAATAATAATAATTAGTTGACGTGTCTCTCTCTCTCGACATCATCAAAACCAACAGCAAACGCTCTTTCCCTGCTCTTCATTCTCTTTAATACTTACACTAGACGCGGCAATTTCAGCAACGGGCGCCGTATCTGTCCTTTGTTGTTGTTGCTGCTGCTGTTGTTGTGCGGCTGCCACTGCGACTGCTCCCGATTCTTTGTCGTCAACAACTTCGGTCGTCGACATATTTATTAAATGAGATGATATCAATCACTTTAGCAATTTGCACAAATTCAATTCTTCTTTCAATTTCACTGCTTTGCCCGATCGTTGTTGATTTATATAGTAGTTTCATGAAAGACAACGAGAATGAGAACGACGACGACAACGACGACCAACTTATTATTGCTCAACAAACTTAGCGAGACGCCATCAGGCGAGAATTTTCGTAACTAATAAAATATAATAAAAGAATGCAACCCGGCAATTTATTCTTGTTTTCTACCGGAAATGGTATTGGCTTGAATTGCCAACCGGATGTTTAATTTAAAAATGCTACTCAACATCATAATTGACGAGTGATTTTTGTTATATACACATGTTCTTATGATTGAAGATTAGTTTTAGCGGGAAATTGTTAATATTTATGCATCGTTCTTATATTTATGTAGATATTTTTATATTTATACTTGTATAAGAGAATAATGATAATGTATGATGTGAAATTATTAAATTGTTTTTATTATATAAACAAATATAATTTATACATTAAAGAGATAATATGATATGACAATAGGATCCAATTGATGCCACAATGACGCCCTTCGACAATTCAATGCTTTAAAGGAAATGAAAGAGAGATTTGCTGGTTGATACTTAAGTGATGTTATTCTTATTGATTAAAGGTAATAAATATGTATATATGTTATAAATTTATTTTTATAAATTAGATAAGCTTTGTTGTCTCATTTATGAGGTCATAATCCTCTTCTTCTGCGGCACTACTTTAGAAGGAGTTAGTGCCAATCAGGTTTAAATATTTGTCTGGAACCTCATAAGTGTTACAGCATGCGCTGTGCCATCGCAATCCAAATCTAATAAAAAGTCAATTTTTTTTATTTAGATTTGTGGAACACTGAGTCATATGGCTTTATTGTAATTGTTGTTTAGGAACCTCCAAGTGTTTTTTTTGTTTTTTTGTTTTTTTTTTTTTGAATACACTATTCACCGGACTAGCATTCTCATGTGGTGCTTACGTACTAAAACAACCCCCGGACTACAAAGTGTACAAACTGGGTATAATCCATTAAAAAAAGACGAACATTTTCTTGTTGATTTGTATAGAACAGGCAATGCGGGTCATCTACATGCTTGAACTTATGTAGATACTCCCGGCAGTTCCTATGAGGAACTGCGTGAGATGGTAGCTCAGCGTACCATGTTTCCTAGACACCCAAACACCAACGCCGCTTCGTTGTCAATTGGTGTGATTTCCTGGCCATGTGTAGCAGTGTAGTGTAGTTTAGTTTTATTTGGGGATTTTGTTTTTTGTTTCCAAGAGGGCTGGAAGTAGTTTGTACGCTTGCAATTAAATTGGGAATGGGAAAGGTCAGGGAAAACGGAGATTTGTGTGCAGCAGAGAGAATGAAAAAAAAAAATACAAAAAAATAAAAGAATTAATATTTAAATTTATTTTACTATAATCTAGAATTAGTAAAACGGTAGAGTTCTTAAACTAAGAATCAAGTTTTAAAACGGAAGCGACGTCTATCGGTCGAAGCCATAAGTCAATTGGAGTATTCTGGTTTGGTTAAAGAACAGTTGAAAAGTTAAACTTTGTTGTGAGGAGAACTACTACACTACGGACAGCGATCGTTTACAGAGAGACCTATACGTTTCCTGCAGCACTGGAGGATAAGAGACCAGTGCGACCCAAAATAAGCTAAGGTGGTCTGAGTACTACGAGAAAGTCACATTTTACTATCATGAACAGGTGGGGGACGGCCTCCTAACATAATATTATTTTGGTGTGACTCTAAAGCATTTTCAATTGCCCTCCGATGTAACTCATCACGACCCGACTTACAACGACTACTATGAAGAGTGTCGCTTAACAAAACGGCCATGTCATCCTTGTACTATGTGCTGATGTCTCTACGGATATGTTTAGGGGGAATAACGCCCATAATAGTGTTGAAGTTGGGACGTGCACTCATATGTGTGGCCAACAAATACTGCTTAGAAAACAGCGGTGAACCGATAAAACTTTTACATTCTGGTGGAGATGATCAATACTGGCCATCTGGAAGCAACCGTTCACTGTTCTAAGGACGTTATTTTGACAATTTTGCAGATGTTCCCATTGAGTATTACAAAGGAAAGGAGCGGCATGGCGAGGCTGCAGGTATGAAATTTAAATAATTTTGGTATTAAAAGTATTTTCCTATTGATTAAACAAAATTGGTACATCGATTCAATAGTAATTCAAATAAGTGGCATAGCTCGTGTTGTGGAATAGCCTTCAAAGACCATCCATGTCTCAATGTCTTAAGAAAACAACATCCTGTTACAACCAAGAATGTTGCAATAAAACGCAATATTAATATCAATGTTTTATATATTTCATTTTAATAGTAATAATATAGAAATACAAACGTCTGACCACACATTCCTGAAAGCGTCCCGATGAACAATAACTCACGCTTGTCGTCGATCCTACTTCGCTACTGAACCCATGTGAGATCGTAAAACACCACTTATGTATCTGTGTGGCTCTCTTCGCTCAGCACCGGTTGCCACACATCCCTTTTAACTACAAAATCATGTTAAATTGATTGATTGTGTATCAACAGACACAGACTTTGTGTATCAACAAATCACAGTTGCCGGGAGCTGGGTTCCATTCAGGACTTCTAAATACTCGTAGTTGTTCCCAGTAACAGTCCGACTAGTTGGAATGAACTCTTTGTGGATGATGGTTTCCTTTGTTAATGAAGAATCTGTTCCCGTAATAATTGTGTTCAAGAAGTTTTAATCTTCTATCATTATTAGTGAAGCTTATTTGTTATAAACTTCTGATCATTTCAGGAGTGAGACTTGAAATAGGTCTTTCGTCAAGTCCAAAAAATGTAAATGCGATCAAAAAACATTTGCTCTGCTTAAACAATCTTTGCCGTACAATTGCTACATGAACCGTAATGTTTTTGACTCAATTTTATCGAAGTTTTACGTTTAATTTTATTTTATTTTTTCCATGATTTTATTTAAATATCGAAACATTTTGGCTTATAAACAAATTGTCATAAAATCAAGAAATACCAGATAATGGTGATACCATAAGTAGGTCTAGGAAACTGGTTGCTGAGATATACATATCTTAAGTACCTAATTGTCACACCGTGTATATTGCAAGTTACCACTTGTGGTAATTGGATAAATGGTGCTGGTGTAGTTGATTTATAATCAATATAAGCAATATTATATATTACAATATTTAATTCTTAAAATAAATGTATTTTAAAGGTCCAAGAAGGACCATGTAACTATTTTAGAATCTTGAAATCCTTTAGTATTGTTGTATTGTTGTCTAACAAACTTATTGTTAGGTAATTGGTAGAGTAATAATACCTAATTATATCTATTAGAAATTCTACTTATGTATATTATGCTTTTTTAATGGCACATCCTGAACTTTTTGAGATTCTGATATCTTTATAGAATCAATATATGAATATCAAAGTCGACACCGGCTTTAGAACTATAACTACTGCCGTTTCAGGCTGTCCCAGGGGCCGCATTAGTGGTAAAGGGGACATTCTAACCCGCGTGTGGCAGACCCGCGGAATGAGATCGCGTAGTTAGACTATAAAAAAACTCTTTGTCAACGATAATAATGTGTTTGAGAAAGACAGTTAGGTGAGGGAGATTTGTCACATTGGGTATTGAGCATACGCACTCGCCAGATACCAGGGAGAGAATGCACAATTATTATAATTTTTTTTTTTTAACTAACTACTTTCTATCCCACGCTATTTAACTATGTCAGTCTGTCCGTCTGTATGTATGCAAACTAGTCCCTCACTTTTTGAGCTAGAGAGCTAAAATGTTGCACGTAGCTTTCTTTTTACCATACGCAGTACATTTGTTAGAATCAGCAAAATTGGACCACAAGTGGAGGGGGGACATATATCCAAATTACAGTTCTTATTAGAAAAATGTTTTTGTTCGATTTGGACACTATAAGTGTCTGATCCATATCCACCAATCATATAAATTTTAAAACCCTCGGGCCACTAGAAGGGGCGTGAAGAGTATTACCGCTTTGGCATAGCTAAAGTTAGTCTTTTTTTACTGGTTTTTGGTATAGTTGAGGTGTTCAATATTACCGGGAGTCAATTTTATTGCATTCAGGTTGAAGCGAAAGTTGTTTGAAAAAAGAATATTTCTGCGTATTGATAGCATAGCATATCAACTGTAAATATTGTATTAAGGACAAGGCCTAGGTCATAGGTCATACGTTTCTTTGGGGTAATGGCATACAGATTTGAAAATTCGCCTTTACTTACAACTAAGAAATGGTAATCGATGAGAAAAGATTTAAGCAGCAAATGGTAGTATGGTGCAAGAAGCTACTATTTAATTTTAGAGAGAAGTGAAGACTTTATCAAATACTTGTTTGTGTGGACATCAGCACAGTATTTTTTCCATTAGATAATAATGCAGATGATGATTTGCGAAATTATTTTCATTTTATTATTATAGAACATATATTTATTTACACATAAATTATGCTTTATAGGGAATGATGGAAAATGGCAGATGGCAGATGGAAAATGGCAAATGGCAAATGGCAAATGGCAAATGGAAGATGGCAGATGGCAGTTAGAAGAAGACCGACTGGAAGATAGTTTCTTTTCATTTTTTTTTTCTATAAAAGGTAAGAATACTAAATAAAATAACTTTGAACTAAGCAAAAGAAATATACAATGTGAATAGATTTTGATGCAATTTATCTTGAAGCGCGACATATGAAACCTTTAGAATCTCATGCATTCATGCATAAATTTGTTTGTCCTATGTTAATATATAGCGTAAGTGTGTGCGTAAGTGAAAATCCTTTGGCACCATAAACATGCAAATAAAGTGCAAAGTTAAATCACACACCCTCATACCATATATAGTATTACATATATACATTACTTAGAAGCTGACTTGGTTAAGTTAGAAGAAGGACTTTGTTAAGGAGCGCGCGTTCTGTTGCATTGCTTGAATGGATTACGATGCGCATTTGCCAAGATACTCATCCTTATAACATTACATATACATTTCTATGCACATGCACATGCACAGGTAGAAACAACAACAGATATGTACGAGTATATACGTAAATATCTGTATGCTTGTATCTGCATATAGTACGAGTACGAGTGAGTACAGCTACTAAAAGCAAGCATCTGTCTAATTCAACTTATTGTAGCATAGCAAAGCAATGCAATGCAAAGCAAACCAAAGCAAACCAATGCAATGCAATCCAATGCAATGCAAATGCGCGATAATCTTAGCAAAAACATAACAACAATAAGGACATTCAGTTAGCGGAACCGGATACGCAATTTGGGATCATCATGTACAACAAAATTTAGTATACGGAATTTTTTTCAATAAATAAAACATATATTTATAACTTTAAGTTTTAATGATTTCGAAAAACTATTCACATACTTCATGGAATCCTGTTGCCATATAAAATGTTGATCCATAAACTGAATCTGCAATAGTAAAAGGGGCTTCTATATATTCATAGGCTTGAAGAATTGAAAAATAAATTCCCAATAAAACTGTAAAAAATAAACCTTGTGTTGTTTGAGTATGATTATTTTCTATTAAACTATGGTGAGCTCATGTTACGGTTACCCCAGAAGTCAATAAGATTGCTGTATTTAACAGTGGAATTTAAAAAGGGTTAAAAGAAATAATTCCTAATGTTGGGGATAGTTTTCTATGAAAAAAAGCTCCAAAAAATTTAACAAAAAATAATACTTCAGATACAATAAATAAAAAAAAATGATATCTCAACGTAACCCAATAGTAACGGCGTATGTGTGTAATCCTTGATAAATTCCTTCTCATCATCATTGGTAAACAGTTAAAATTGTAAAAATATTTTCTAAAATAATAATAATGATACATTTATCATATTGATGAAATCATTTCACTATACTTGAAACTGTTGTTATAGCTCTAATAGATGTTGTTAAAGGTCAAGGCCTTTAATCTACTAAATGAAAAGGGTGATTTGAGTGTGTAGTCATTAGTTTACTTCTCTAGAGTATAGAGTTCTTAATACAGTAAATACATAGGATTGTATTATAGCAACTGCTGAGTCTAGAACTAATAAAGCAATATGGGTAATTAGTAATCTATATAATTAAACGGCCAACATTGATTTGTGAACCTTTTGCTGCTTAAACCACTGCACCGATTTTTCAAAGAAATATACCAATTGAAAGGTGTTTTACGAGAAGTTTTGATTCATGATACTGGTAGCAATGTATTTTGTTTAACGGTTCACGCAGGTTGTGGGGAAACTTATGTCCAAACAGCAATCATTCGTAAATTAAATTCATTAAATCTTCGTTGTATACCCACATCTTTCAGCGGTATCGCTTCTACTCTCTTGATCGGTGGGAGGACCTTACACAATATGTTCAAATTACCAATTCCATTATTAGAAAATTCAGTTTCAAATATCAGTCGTAACAGTAGTCAAGGTAGATTCCTCAATTATGCGTCATTGATTATAATCGACGAAATTTCAATGTGTCCTCTTAATGCTATGATTTTATACAAATCCTGCCAGTTGATCCTCATGGTTCACGTGTTATCCTCATAGAAAATTGTATTATATCGTGGTCTGATTTTCGAAACTTTCATCATGTCACTTTAACTCGAAATATGAGGGCCCTTCCTCATGAAATTCAATTTGTTCAGATTCTTATATCACTAGGTAACGGTGAAATAAAAGCTTTTCCTCAGTTCGGTTCGAATATCGTTGAAATACCGAATAATTTAATTTTTGAACCAGTAAACATCATCAATGATATATTTGGAAATATTCCGGAAACTATTTTATCTACTGACATTTTGAATTCAGTTATTTTGGTTCCAAAAAATGATGATTGTTCATTTATAAATTTAGAAGTCTTAAAACCAATGCCTGGAAAGGAGCAGGCTTACTGCAGCTTTGATAAAATTGTCAGTGATGATGCACGTAAACATAACAATTTTCCTATTGAGTTTTTGAATACTGTATCAGTTAGTGGTCTGCCTCCCCATAAATTGATTTTAAAATAGAACTGTATTGTATTATTAATACGGAATTTAAATATAGGAAAAGCATTAGTTAACGGAACTAATGCACCGAAACTCAATAGATTGCAAGGTGTTAACAGATGTAGCGCGTAATATTCGAATTTAAATTCCCCGTATTCATTTGACTTAATCGGAAATTCTTTTAACGCTCAAATTTCAAAGAATTCAATTTCCAGTCATTCCAGCTTTTTCGATGACTATAAATAAATCCCAAGGTCAAACGTTTCAAAAAGTTGGAACTTAAAAAAAATAAAAATTTTTTTTGTCTAGAATGCGGCCGATTGCGTCGGCCGCACAACGAAGTTGGCCGGGCCATCTAGTAAAATAAATAATAATATTATATTGAGAAGT
>JAWNKV010000103.1:0-13444 GCA_035041805.1 Amiota mariae
TTGGAAATATATATTTCTGATTTATGGACATCCCTTCCGGATATACAACAATAACACTATTGTTGAGTTATTATTTTCTTTTACTACCTCAACCGTCTTAATAATTTCGTGCCTAATCTCTTGTTTTTCTTTACAAAAACTTTTTTCACTGATACGTAATGCTTTACATTTTGTCTATCTTTATTGTGATATGCCAGATCTTTGCCTATTACCTTTGCCTATGTAATCGTCCAGTATGTGAGTCACTGTTCTTTTAAAAAATAAATCCACTAGTATTTTTCCAGTAGTAGAATGGATTGAGTGATTATATTTGAAAACTGCACATTCCAGCAGTTCGTGGAAGCTTTTATTTAAGTGCTCCATTTTTAAACATCTCATGATTTCGGCTAGGGTTGAAATCTCTCTACTTGAGGTTGGTGGTCAGTAATTATTTTTACCAACTTAGAACCATACAAAAAACATCTTAACGACCTGAGAGTCCAAATAAATGCTAACATTTCTTTTTCGTTTGTAGCCAAGCTGTCTTCGGACTCCCCTAATGTTCTCGATAAAAATGTAATGGGTCTCTTATTCTGTGACAAAACGGCTCCCAGTGCATAATTAGAGGTGTCTGTGGTAAGTTTGAAAGGCTTGTCGAAATCTTGGATAGGTTAGTACAACTTCGTCAGAAACCAGACAATTTTGTATTTGTTTGAAACTATTTATCTGCTCTGGATTAAACTGAATAAGAGTCTTTTTGGATTTTACGAATTTTACCGAATTCTGCTCTTAAAATAGAAATAAGAGGTTTCGTTATACTCGCATAACCCTTAATGAACTTTCTCTAATGACCTGCCATACCTAGGAACAATCTCACATCATGAACTGATCGAGGTTGGGGAAAATTGACAAGTGCCACCGTCTTCTTAGGGTTGGTACGGTTGCCATTGGCACCTATGAGAAATCCCAAAAATTCAATTTCCTGTTTCATAAATTCGCACTTATCCAACTGAACTTTGACATTCGCCTGTATCAAAAATTACGCTCAGATTTTCAACGTGTTCCTTTCTTGTTTAGCTGAATATTAAAGTATCATCTATATAAACGTAACATCTGGAAGCAATGTGTTTTCTAAGGATATCATCTTTGGAAAATGGCTGGGGTATTTTTCATTCCGAATGGAAGTCTAGTAAACTCTTCTTTACCATTATTTACCGAAAATGCAGACTTCTCAATATCAGATTCTCTCAAGGGAATTTGATGGAAACCACTTTTAAGATCTAGAATCGTAAAATATTTGTTTTTACTTATATTGGGTAAAATGTCGGTAATCGTAGGAATGGGATAACTTTCAGGAATAGTCATTTTGTTCAATTTTCGGTAGTTGATTACCTTACAATACTTTCGCTTGTCTGAGACGTCTGCCTTTTTATTCACTATGCAGACTGGGGAGTTGTATGACGAAATAGAAGGCCGGATGACTCCATCTCTCAATAATTCATTAATTTGGGACTATTTTTCCTCCTTCTGCGGACGACAGATGTGCTGGTTAGTTACTGTGGCTGACTTGTATAATAGCTATCTTGCGACATTCCGGTACGTTATGTTCTGCCAACCGACAAGCCTCTCTAATTGCCAGAACCTCTGCCTGAAGACCGTGGCCTCGTTAGGTAGGCGAAAGGTCTAAGTTTAATTGCGGTGAGTACACTCCTGCACCTACACCACATTCCATCTTTGAACCATCCGTGAAGAAAGTGAAAGTCAAAATCACTCCGCAAACTATTTTCTTTCTACCCCATCCTGGTAGGAAATTTTACCTTGAAGTTGATCTCAAAGCTGTTATATGACACTATGCAGTCGGTTGTTTTCTTGAACATAGTATTTTAAATCGCTCCTAGTATCATACTATGTTTTTTTCTTTTTCGACCTTTATTTATTTATTGAAGCACTTTGTACACAAAGCCTAATAATAATGTAGAAATCTTAAAATTATGGATTGTTTGATTTACAAGTTCCCTTAGTGGTGAGCTAAAGAAACTTTACAGTGTTGCGTGGTTCTCTCAGGTTCATGGGGCAGGCAAGTCATTTCGACGTAGGCGCGTGTGGCTGATCGTTTGAGAGAGTGTACGAGCTAGTGGATTAGGATGTTGCGAGAGCTTAAGTTGATATTTCTGCTTCAGTTGAGCCAGTTCAGTTTTAATTAGTGGAACGTTAAGGTCCCTGTGGATGTTCGCATTCGATATGTACCAGGGAGCACCTGTTAAAAAGCGAAGTATTTTCGATTGAGCTTTTTAGATGACTTCTATATTACTTGGGCTAGCGTTCCGCCAAAGCTGGGAACCGTAAATCCAGATTGGCTTTATTATGCTGTTATATAGTAGCATCTTTAGATCGAGGCTTAGATCAGATCTTGTGTTTAAGAGCCAGTGGAGGGACTGTGCTTTTAATTTCATGCTGGTTTTTTTGGCTTCTTTATATTTCCGCCAGGTGAGTCGTCAGTCCAAATGAACTCCTAGGTAGGTGACTTCAGTAGCATGTGGAACAGTGGTGTTGCTAAAGATGATAGACGGACAGTCACTCTTATTTGAAGGTGATCGGATAGCTCTTTCGATGCTTTTTTGGGGCAGCGTGACCGACTGGTGATTGCAGTGTCATCTGAAAAGGTTGATGTCATGAGGCGGGGATTTGTAGGGATGTCAGCGGTGAATAGTACGTATAAGAGCGGACCAAGAACACTGCCTTGAGGAACACCAGAGTTTATGTGATGCTCATTAGAGGTGAAAATTTTGCATCTTACCACGAATAGCCTTTTGGTTAGATATGACACTATCAGTTTGTGTGAATTCTGTGGAAGCACGTTTTTTATTTTGTAAATGAGACCATCATGCCATACTCGGTCGAAAGCTTGAGCAACGTCAATGAATATAGCTGAACAGTATTCTCGGTGTTCAAAAGCAGTTCTGATTTCAGTAGTGACACGGTTTACTTGCTCGATTGTACTGTGTTTTGATCTAAACCCGAATTGATGTGTGGGGATGATGTTGTTCGCGTTTATGTGTGGTGCGAGTTTCTTGGTAAAAATTTTTTAAAATAATTTTGATAGCACCGGGAGCAAACTTATTGGCCGATATGAAGACATCATTGATTTGTCTTTAACCATTTTAGGGATCATAAGTACTACGGACTTCTTTCATAGTGTTGGAAAGCAACCCACTTTTAGTATTGCATTGAAGACCATTGCAAGGAATGATATTGCACAGTTTGGTAGCTCAATAATCATCTTTGGGATGATGAGGTCACATGGCTGCTGGGGAAGCTGAAATCCGTTTTTAGGCAAGTTTTGTTGGACGACGGATTTGAGATGGTTAGCAAAAGTGGAAGCCTTTTCCTTGTCAGATCGCTCCCAGTTTCCGTTTTGATCCCGAATGGAGAAGTCAGCTGCAATTGGTGGATTCATGCGGTCTTGTGCTCTCCAAATCAAGAACTTGGTACTCGTTGGCGAAAGGTTCTCAATGTAGTGCCTTTGGATTTTATGATCCTCAGTCTTGAGAGCATTGCTTAAGTGTCCTTGCAGTACATCGAAGGAAAAACCAAAGTTTTGGTATTGGTTTCGATAGATCAGTTAAAGTGTTAATCCGTACTCTGATTGCACCGGTGCTAACATACGCCAGTGAAACTTAGATATTGAGCAAATCTGAAGGAAGAAAATTAAACATCTTCGAACGAAAGGTACTGCGCAGAATTTTCGGAGCTGTTTGCGATGGTAGTGTATAGAGGAAGCGGTTTAACTACAAACTTTGTATGGATATCCCACAATGTAACAACAATTAAATTGAACAGACTACGGTGGGCCGACCATATTATAAGGGCTGAAGACAGTTATCCACCTAAACAAATTCTACTGGGCAGATGCCGAAATAGCAGAAGCAGAGGGAGACCTTAACTTAGATGGATAGAAGGTGTGGACCAGGACGCTGAAGCTGTGGGACTACGATGCTGGAGAACTCAAGCGAGGTACAAAATTAACTGGAGGCACAAATTACAGCAAGCGAAGACCCGTACCGGGTTGTTGAACTGATGATGATTATACGCACTTTGTTACTAAATAAATTAAGTAGCATTGAGAAACAAACAAGAAAAAATAAAACAGTGTGACCAGCTGTCCTCATATGCGGTGTTTTTGTGATTGGTTGTCCTCATATGCAATGTTTTTATGATCCGGTGTTTTTATATACGGTGTTTTCAGTACTTGGTCTTTAAACCTAATATTATACCAAAACACAGAAGTAAAAATCAGCCAAGTGTGAGTCGGACTCGCACACGTAGGTTTCCGTACAAGTTTTTTTTGTCGCAAAAATGAAATATGTATTTAACCCCGACTTTTTCCCTGTGGCTTGATTTTTTTTTTCGTTTTTAATCATTATATATTTATTCAAGAAGTATTGGCCAAAAATGTCAAGTGACCATGCCCATCCATTTGGGCGAATGAGTTGCTTGTGAGCAACTTTGGGCAATCGTGGGTATAAAAAGTAAATATTTTTATCAATGAAAACCGTTTACAATTTCAAAAGAATTTTTTGAAAAATGAGGTATGATAGGACAAGAAACAGTTTTTATTGTTATTACAGCAAAGATAGACCTTACACTTAAGACATTTGGAAGTAGCAAATTTAAATGTTTTCTATACAGAAACCACGCATTTGTAACAGATGATCCTAGGCACCAATAAAAGATTCTTATGTACCACTTTCTTGAGCGGTGGTTGACCTATAAAGCTCCATAAGCATATCTGCAAAATCCACTCCTCCCATACCCTTGTTGTAGGAAGCAACAATCGCAGGCCTTCGATCATCAATGTAAGCTTTTCCTTTTGGGCTCCACATCCCAACAGGTTGAAGACCTATACACGAACTGAACTTAAACTGGTTTATTGTCAAACCACTTCAAACATACTATATTGTATTTGGTTTCACATCTTATATCGAAAGATCCACTTCCACGTTTTGTTAGCTCCGTATCTGAAAATACTGTACAGCACCTGTGGCAAATATGCCCATTTCCTTCAAAGAAATGAGAAAGCTTATTGACGTTAATCAGTTATAGAAATAGAGCTTACAATTTTGGTGTTTGGGGAGACCTTTTCCCAAATATATACAATATATACAATATATACAATACATCCGAAGATATCCCCAATCCATACGACGAGCAAGTGCCTTCACCAACACACAGCGTAAAATCATATACTAATCCAGATATTCCAGCACGCGTAAATATTTTCAAAACTCATTTGAAGAGCTTAGCTGGGTTGTATTGTTTGTAAGTTGATAGACCTGTAACTAAGAGCGGTAAGCTTCATTTCTTGAGTCCATGCCATTTTGAACTGTGGCAATTTCAAGACACCCAGGTATAATAGAGTACCATTGTAACGTTTTATTTCATCTACAGTACATTTAAGCTCTATACCGAGTTCTTCCAACACTTACAAATTTGATTGCTGTGTGATTAATTCAATAGCTCATGTATTGAAAAGCATGTGAAAATGTCACGACATTGACTTTAAAATCATTTTCGCTTCCCAACTAATCTCTGGAGCTTCAAATGGCCTTGAACTCCATTTGAGTGTCTTCAAGCCAATTTTTTCAAAGCACATATTACACAGCTCGACAAAATCAAACTTTTTTTTTGGTACATGAAATATTTTAGTTATTATTAACTAATTCGAAGTCATTGAATTCGAATCTGCCCTTAGTTTTTTTCCCTCAGCTCTAGTTTTTGAGATACAGGTACCTCATTTTTTCTTGTGGAGATATGGAGTTTTTATACATTACACAGGCCAACAACATTAATTTCTTTTTTTCCAATAAATATTTGATGGTAATTTACTAATAAAAAGTCACTGATTCCGTGTCTGTCCTCGTGGGCAACGTTGGGGTCGAAAGGGTTAAATAATAGCGATATTTTCTTTATGATAAGTTTTAGTTTTAATTATCTCCTTGCTATGTATAAATAAAGTAACATATATAAAAATATAAAAAATCTGCCAAGTGTGAGTCGGACTCGCACACGGAGGGTTCCGTACCATCGTACAAGATATTTTGCTTAAAATATAAAATTATGTTTATATTTAATAGCATAAAAGTATACTACAATTAACAGCTCAAAGTATACTACAAAAAAAAAAAATTGTTAAGCAAAAGGTTAAATTAAAGAACAATGATTCTAAAAATATGTATTTTTTGTTCTACACCCAAGTGAATTACACACTCTGTGAAAATTTCAACTCTCTACCTTTTACGGTTCATGAGATAGAGCAGGAGACGGACGGACGGACGGACATTGTAAGCTAAGTAATAGGGTCCCGTTAGCTCCCTATGGGTACGGAACCCTAAAAAAGATTAATTTTGGCTATGCAGAAGTTGTAATACTCTTCACTCCCAAATTAGTGGTCCGAGGATTTTGAAATTTATAAGGTTGGTGGCTATGGGTCAGACACTTATAGTATCGATAGTAAGAAAAACAAAACAGTTTTTCTAATAAGAACTTTCATTTGGATCCCGGTTTGGATGGGGGGTACCCCTGGTAACTCTGGGATCATGAAATTTATATGGTTGGTGGATATGGACCAGAAACTTAAAGTGTCATTTCAGTTCGATGCGTCAAAAAACAAAAATCTTTTTCTAATAAGAGCATTAATTTAAAAAAGGGGGTTTGTATGGGAGGTACCCACCCTAGTGGTCCGATTCGGCTTATTATTTCGAACAGCTGATTTTGGATGTTTTATAACAAAAGTGATAAAATTAAAAAATTCAGATTCATTTCCCTTTGTTTTTCATTTATTAAATAAATATATAAGTATTAAAAATACCAAAAATTAATTTCAGAAAATATAACACTTTAATTTTTACACGACTTTTAAGTCGTTCGCCGTTATTGTTCTTATATTTTCGAACACTTCTGTAGGTATTAGTGAATTTTTAAGCACATTTTTTGTGAAATTAAAAGAACCCGAATGCAGTGACACTAAAGTGAACAAGATAGTAGGAAAAAATATACTAATATACTAAAGAACCCACTCAAAATATAACGTGTTAAAGTGTTTTGAAAATCAAACTAATGACCGAATTTTAAGTGAAACATTTTTTAGGGTTCCGTACCCATAGGGATCTAACGGGACCTTATTATTAAGCTTACGCTGTCCGTTAGTCTCCTGCTCTATCTCATGAACCGTAATAGGTAGAGAGTTGAAATTTTCACAGAGTGTGTAATTCACTTGTGTGTAGAACGACAAATACTAAAAATAAAAATGTTTATAAGCATTGTTCTTTAATTTAATCTTTTGTTTAACATTTTTTTTTTTTAGTATACTTTTAATCTGTTAATTGTAGGATACTTTTAGGCTGTTAAATGTAAACATAATTTTATATTTTAAGCAAAAAATCTTGTACGATGGAACGGAACCGTCCGTGTGCGAGTCCGACTCACACTTGGCTAATTTTTTGAAATTGTGAAAGAAATTGAAAAAAAAAACAATATTGTGACATAAAATTATAAACAAAAACATACCAAAATAGTGAAAGGAAGAAGAGAAAAATGGAAGAACTATATAGCAAGATAAACATACTAGAAACTGCGTTGAAAGAGAAGCTGAAAACAATAGAGCTGCAACGAGAGGAAATAAGAATCATAATAGAAGACTTGGAAAATAAGTTGAAGGAGCAACAAAATGAAATGGAAATATAGCAGGAAGAATTAGAGTTTCAGGACTAAACAACATCACCAGTACAAGGTAAAGTTGAAAAATTAGAAGAAAAGCTGAAACTACAAGCACAACAGTTGCAGTTACAATATGATTTTATTCAGCTCCAACATCACTATTCTCAATTAATACAACAATCAATACAACGAACACCGGGTACTGAGCATCAACTATTGACTACTTTGGGGCTGACATCTAAAGATATTTTGGGTCAGTTCAGAGCGATTCAACCATTGAGCAATGAAACTTATCTGCTGCCTTTCATAAAATCGGTGGATCAACTGATGAATCTATGTGATGGGAACATAGAACTGCAGTAGTTTGGCGTAAACATCATACTAAATGAGAAATGGAGAGGAAACGCAGCGGGAATTTCACAGACATTCCGGACATTACAACCTGGAGACAAATGATGCAGAAGCTGCGATGTCATTTCCGAACGAAGACGACCTTTGAAGCCTATTGTAACTATTCTCATAGAGATGATTGACGGACCATCAAGAGCTATTCATCTTGAAATATTCAAAAAATAAGTTATTAGATGACATAAGAATAATTGACTATAGACATAGAAAACCAAGAAATATGTAGAAGTACAAACAGCAGAGGAAACAGAGTTAGACATTGAAGAAGAGGTAAATTGCTTAATATCGCCTCCCGATCCACACTTCCCATATTTTTTTATTTTTTTTTCATTGCGACTAGTTACAGTACAGTTGCAGTGGATGCAAATAAAGATACTGTGCCTAGTATTGTATTGTAGACAATACTATACTAAGTTTCTAATGGATTAGATCTGCTGGTTTCTTGCGTTTAAACCTTCTTACCCACTGCGTCGAGTCCGTGAGGGCACAGGCTTAATCTTTTATGTGGTTGATGAGTCTCTCTTTGTGGGAGTTAGCTACTTTTTTTAATAACTACCGCAACCGAATCGATTGCGAGATCACGTTCGAGATCAGAACTGCGAATGTAACAAGGGGCACTAACAACACATCTCAGCACTTTGTTTTGGAACCTTTGGATTTGCTGCGCATTGCTTAAGCTGCAACAACCCCATATCTGAGCACCGTAAGTCTACACAGGTTTTAAAATCTGCTTGTATAGGAGTATCTTATTGTGAATGGTAAACGATGACTGTTTCCCCATAAGCCAATACACATCGCGGCACCTTTTTTTTGGAACCTTTGGATTTGCTGCGCATTGCTTAAGTTGCAACAACCCCATATCTGAGCACCGTAAGTCCACACATGTTTTAAAATCTGCTTGTATAGGAGTATCTTATTGTGAATGGTTAAATTAAATTCCAATTTTTCTCTCTTTTTCTTAACGTGTGCGCTCCACCTGAGCTTAGCATCTAAAGTAATGTCTAAATACTTTGCAGTATTCAAATACGGCATTTTTTTACCGTTAATATAAAGTGGAAGATATCGCACTTTGTTGTACGTGAAGTTAAAATGCACGGACTTCGTTTCATTTAGTTTAATATGCCACTTTATCGTCCAGTCATATATTTCGTTTAGAGCGTTCTGTAATTTCGAGGTAGATTCTAACTCTGTCTTTCCGACCGAGAGAATAGCTGTGTCATCGGCAAATGTCCCTGTGACGCAGTTTTGATTACATGGCAGGTCACACGTAAAGAGTAGATATAGTAGAAGACGCTTCCCTGAGGAACCCCAGCCTTTATCTCTTTGAGTTGTGAATAATCATCTTCTTGTTTTACTCGAAAGTAACGGTCAGATAAATATGAATTCAATATGCATGAGTACTGGTTTGTTAGAAGCGCACTGATTTTCTTCAGTAACCCAGTATGACACACTTTGTCGAACGTCTTTGAAACGTCAAGGAACACCGTAGTGCGGATACAAACGGAACCCAAATTGGTGAGAAGGTAATATTTTTTCATTTTCAACTAATTGTTTTTTTTTTTTTTGTAGATGCTTTAATATTTGAGCACTTATTAAATCATACCCCTGCGATTTTTTTGGTTTCAACTTAATTATTTCATCGGTTACTTCGTCCTCGTTTGTCGAAGGAATCTCGTGTAAGGAATCATAACGATGACATTCCGTGTCATTAGCTTTTGGAGAACCATATGGAGTAAAAGTGTCCTCAAGATAGTCTGCAAAGTCATCTGCCTTTTCACTATTATTTTTTGTCCACTTATTACCTGGTATTTTGATTGGTGCAATGATGGCTGTTTCATTTTTTTCTGCATTTCCACAGTGGGTAGTTTGAATTACGTTCATTTGTTAGTTCTTGCAAATAATTTTTTAGGGTTCTATAATTGTAATCTTTAATTATCATGCTAAGTTTTTTTTTAATAATTGTTTAGCAGAGTTTTGTCAAGAGGCGATCTTGTCTGATGCCATCGTCGCCGCATTCTCCGTTTCTCCAATACCATTTATTTTATTTCTTTTGTATATTTATGTCCATTTGGTGTTTTCCTCGCAGCAGGAGTACTTTTCCGAGCTGCTCGTTATATTTCATTTGTCAATTTGAGAACTTCATCGTCTAATTGATTTATTGTGTCGATAGTTAGCGAATGGCCAGTAACATCTTCCAAAAATTTTCGAAAATATTTCCAGTCTGTGTACTGGAAAAGGACGCTTTTTCAAAATTACGTTTTCATGTATTATGTATGTAAAAGATTGGAGAATGATCAGATGACATATCCAAACCATTTTAAATGCACAAGTAAACAGTTGAAACTTTTTTAGCAATGAAAAAATCTATTAGATCTGGTGTTTTCTGTGGATCTGTTGGCCAATATGTTGGCTTGCTAGTTGATACAGTAATACAGCCTGTCTCTCGAAGTGCGTCAACAATTCCCTTCCTTTGGTTGTTGTTAGTCTAGACCCCCAATGTATGTGTTTGGCGTTGTAGTCACGATCCATTATGAAAATATTTTTGTGACTGTTAATAAGTTCAACATATTAGGCGCGTTTGATCTGATGCCTTGGAGGACTGTATACCGCAGTTATTGATATTTTACTATCTGCATCTATTCTGACGGTGGTTGCTTGAAATTCGTCTGTGCAAATTTTTTCTTCTTGATTAATGCTAATAACAATAACTATAGGCAAGCAAAATATAAAATGCCTCATAAATACCGGGTCTTCAACGAGTATCCTTAAACCCGGAACCCTTAATGAACATTATGCCTAAACGTTATTAAATAAATCCTGTTGCTATAAAACCTTAAATGGTGTAAAAAAATAAAATATTCCGTGACAACACCGTTGCTTAAACAATTTAAGGGGGCTGGCACAGGGCAATGGAAAGTGATCGATTTTAAAAACGATAAGTTTTCAGGCATAATTGGCCAAAATTTTCTAATACCGCTTAAGCCAAAAATAAACAACGAGCGTCGATTAGTTGAGATCTTTGGAACTAAATTACACTTCGAAGAATTCAACTATTCAAGTTCAGTGGAAAAAAATAAACGTTTTGCGACCACTCCCACTCAAAACTAATTTCGATATTGAACATCTAACGGGAGAAGAGTTTCACAATATAAATAAACTATTGTACGAATTTAATGACCTTTTCTTTATGGAAGGCGACATATTGGCACAGATGATGTGTATCATGAAATAGGCACTACAACTGATAGACCCCTCTAAAATATTCAGATATCCTCATATTTACAAAGAGGAAATAGAAAAACAAATTGCAGACATGTTGAAACTATTGTTAAAAATATTATCAGAGAAAGCAATTCTCCTTATAATAGTCCATGATGGGTTGTTGAGAAAAAAATTGACAATTCAGGCAAAAAAAATATATAGTAGTTATCGATTACCGTAAATTGAACGAATTTACGGTCGATGAGAAATACCCAATTTAAACTCCATATTAGACAAGTTTGGTAGAGCTCAGTGCTTTAGTGCTCTTGATCTAGCTAAAGGCTTCCACCAAATTTTGGTGAGGGAGGAGGATAGGCCAAAAACAGCATTTTCAACACCACAAGGGCATTATGAATTCATTCGAATACCATTCAGGTTAAAACATGCACCATCAAATTTTCAAAGATTAATGAACACAGTCCTTAAGGAATACTTAAATAATATATGTGTCATTTATATGGATGCTATTTTGGTGTTCAGCACTTCAATGCATGAACACATTACAAACTTTAAAATCATATTTAAAGCATTGCTAAGAACAAAGTTGAAAATTCAAGTAGATAAATGTGACTTTTCTTAAGAAAGAAACCGAATTTTTGGGACTGCAAAAGGTATAAAACCAAACGCTAACAAAGTCTTTGTTGAAACAATTCTATCATTTCGTTTCTATTGTGTTCCAAGTTAAATCGTTCTATTGTTTCATTTTCCTTTTTAAGGTTCCGTACCCATAGGGAGTTAACGGGACCCTATTATTAAGCTTACGCTGTCCGTCCATCCGTCCGTATCCTGCTCTATCTCATGAATCGTAATAGGTAGACAGTTGAAATTTTCACAGAGTGTGTAATTCACTTGTATGTTGAACGAAAAATACTAAAAAATACACATTTTTAGAAGCATTGTTCTTTATTTTAATCTTTTGTACACCATTTTTTTTTTTAGTATGCTTTTAAGCTGTTAATTGTAGTATACTTTTAGGCTGTTAGATATGCACATAATTTTATATTTTGAGCAAAAAACCTTGTAATATGGTACGGAACCCTTCGTGTGCGAGCCCGACTCACACTTGGCTGATTTTTTGTTTTTGTTAGTTTGCACTTGAATCATATTATGTTTCCATTCATTCTCTTTTGTACTTTTGAATTAAACACACATAATTTAATGTGCATATAATAAATAATCAATTAACAGTAAATAATAAATGAACAGGTTATGGGCCCAGGCAACAGCTTTGGTAGTGATTAATAAGTGAAAATTAAGCATGAGTTCGTTATATAACACTGACAAGCTAGATGAGGGCAAATATGGCACGTGGAGCATCCAAATGCGTAGCATCCTTGTCCACTCGGAGCTGTGGGGAGTGGTGTATGGTGATATCAAGGAAGAAAACATTGCAGAGGGAATGAATTGGACAAACTTGGACCGAAAGGCTTTGGCCACGATCGTCCTAAGTGTAAAGCCATCTCAGTTGGGGTATGTAAAGAATTGTCGGACATCCTCTGATGAATGGTTCAGGCTGCATGAAGTAAATATGCCAATTGGTCCCATCAGAAAAGTGCTGTTATACAAACAATTGTTAAGTTTGTGTAAAAGAGAAGATTGCAGTATGTCGCAATATATAAATTCGTTTGTCGAATTGGTGGACAAATTGACAGATGTAAATATTGAGCTGAATGATGAGTTGAAGGTTATAATTCTGTTGTCAAGAATGAGCGAGGATTATGAGCATTTTGCCATGGAAACAAGAGACTCTTTGCCTTCACTCGAATTGCTAGAAACAAATTTATTAGAAGAAGCATCTAGAAAAGAACAAAAGTACGAACAAGAAGATAAGAAACAGGCTTTTTATGTGAAAACGAAAGATAAAGAGAGTAAAAATTGTAAACAATCACATGAACAAGAGTTTCTTTGGAAAGTGTTTTAAGTGTGGTATACGCGGTCACAAATCAGAGCAATGTAGAGTAGAAGTAAAACAACAAGAAGAAGAAGACCAAAGCAAAGAAAAAATTTCGTACGCTATTTACGCAGCAACTCAATGTAATCCTTTTGCATGGGGGACATGGTGTGTTGATAGCGGAATAAC
>JAWNKV010000104.1:0-14006 GCA_035041805.1 Amiota mariae
AAATAAACAATATGGAAACGGCCATTATTTTTGTACCAACCTAATACAATCAAATTTCTATAATTCGAGTTTTCTGTAACTCAAATTAATTCGAGTTGTAGTACTGTTCCATAAAACTAATATTTCCTAATCTAATTTTGTGTTCTCTTCTTGACAGCAAACACGATTAAATTAATGCTGGCAGTAATGGCTAGATAGATTCGAAGAATTTCAAATTCTTTTTATTGGCAAAATTAACAAGCCTCGCTGTTGTAGTGATGTTAAGTGGTTGCCTATCGATTATAAGGCAAATTCAAACGCGCACATGAACAATTATTTGTAAAGTTAGCAAAGCAATTTTTACACGCTGGAAAATAACAATTGTTTAGAAGTAATTGTCCCCCATATCCAAAAGATACAAACATTTAAGCATTAATAGGCAAACAAAAAACATAAAACCACACTTATGGTTTATATGAAAGCCAACTGCTTCGAAAAAAGCTGGATTCGGTGAATATTCTGAGCAAAGATTGAAACTTGATGGAACCTGATTACAAAGCTTGGACACGATTGAATCCTAATACATATAACTTCTATTGTTTCTCTTTATGATTATATTGACAATGTGAACATTATGGCTCAAAGCTAATAATTCTAATTCCAAGTGCCATGGAAGATGGAGATGGATGATGACAAAGGTTAGCTGCATATGTGATTACATAAATACATGAACACTCCAATGAACATTCTATTGAAATCCTATGTTTTCTACAAATGAATTTTGTATGTATTGAAACCTTTGCCTTTCTGAAGTAAAAACTTTACAAAAAGATCGTAACTCGATCAAGTTCACGTACGATATACAAGCTATAACTTTCTTCAACTTTGGTTGCAGCGTAAGGATAAACTTGATTTCAATAATTAGTTAGTTTCACTAAGAATGCATACTGCATTTGTTTAGCCAATGAATCTGCCAATATGACATCATTACATTACAAATTGTAACTATGTCACCACTGTCAGTGCTCTTAGGCTTACAGCATCTATTGAATTCCCTCATCACGATGAGATGGCAATCCCCTAAGAGGAATCATAATTGAGGCATCCTTTGTCTTTCGTAGCTGGAGAGCGACTAACTCTTTATATTCTTTTTCTTTTCTGTTCTTACATACAATGTGGCCTTATTAATATTCTTACTCTAAATTATGTTGCATATACACTACTTATGAAAAAAGGGGTTACAGTTGACATTATCAATGAATGCAAAAGTTTTGGCTGGTTATACAACGGAAAGGCCCTAACGAGATCTATAAGGGATCTATGTGGTGAAGGTTCGAGCAACTGTGATAGACCTAAAATCTGAACTTGAATACCAACTAAGTATATATTAATTTAAAACAAATCGAAGTGAGTTGAATACTATTAATTTGACTCTTCGCTCCTCTATTGAAATTACAAGAAATTATGTATCTAGGATAAGATGGAGTAATCAGCCAATCTTGTGTGATGATAAAGAACTTAAAGTTTTTGTTTTTTCTTTAACTTTTAATTAAGTAGCCAATGACACAAATAAGTTAAAGGGAAAAGAAAATAATAGCAAAAATGGAAAGGATTCGACGGTGACAAAAAATATGCCACAATAAAGGATATTGGAAATGAGAGCAACTAGACAGTACAGTAAAAACAAAAATACATAATAATAATAATAATGCCAATAATTATGAAGACAACAAGATGCATAATGCATTTTATATGTATAATGATGATGTAGAGAGCACATGAAGAGAGGAGAAAGAAGCTGATGATGACAATGATGATGATGGAAGCATATGAACATGCTGTGACAGGATAAAAGGAGCACGCTGCAGGACATTACATTGAAATGCACTTTTCTTGTTGTCGTGGTAAGCGCCAACCGTCATCCTTGTCTTCCTTAGAGTCACCACCAACGCAGTATTGAGAAAAAAAAAATACAAAATTACAACAATAGAAATGATATAAGAAAAAAGATTGTGTGCAAGGCTCATTCTGAGTGACGCATATAATTAAGGACATAAAATACACACACAAACACACACACACACACACACACACATGGAAGTTTTCGGCACATTTGACCGAGTGCAAGAAGAATGAAATATAAAAAGAAAACAAAGGCATTACCATTGAAGGCAACCATGGCGCTCACTGTCTGTGACTATCATCAATAACATGAACATGAAGAAAAAGTACAAACAAAATTGGAGACAAAAAATGATCATTAAAGGTTCAGTTTCTTTATTGCGTATACTTGATGTTCATTTAATGATGAAGACAAGCATTTTAGTGTTAATGATGATGGCGACAATAATGATGTTAATGATGATGATGGAGACGATGTTGACAATGATGACAACGCATTTCTTGTCTTTGATACTTTACAGGAGTCATCTTCATATCATGCATAATGGCTTAAGATTTCTTCAAAGACAGTGATTATAAATCTTGTGTACTGAACAATTACCGCAAGCATTTCACTCCTTTTTAGGGTTGCATACCCATAGGGTGCTAACGGGATCCTAATAGGTAGAGAGAAATACAATTTTCACAGAGTTTGTAATTCAATTGTGTGTAGAGCGACAAATACTAAAAATACACATTTTTAGAAGCATTGTTATTTATTTTAATCTTTTGTAAAACATTTTTTTTTTAGTATACTTTTAGGCCGTTGAATATTTCACTTTTACGACAAAAACAAAAGCAAATTAATTTTACATAACTTCAGGCACAGATACAAATTTGCATAGATTGTGTGCGATTGTACGGAACCCTCCGTGTGCCAGCTGATTGGCTGATTGTTTCAAACTTAATTTAGGGCTCAATAATTTTATATGATCAATTAATAAATACAGAACTGATAAAATGTAAATTTTATTCTTGTTTTTTCTTTCTTTTTCTAGTGTTTAGAAATATTAAAAGTTGCACAGTGTTCCGTGTGGGTATAGCTACCCACCATACACCATAGATGATCTATGGGTTCCTATTTATTTTTTCCAGGCTTTTCAAAATCTTTAATTATATTTAATAAAGTTTGGTACAATTTATGAATATTAAAGAAATAAGGACATACAGTTAAATTCCAAAATTGTTTCCAAATTGGACCAAAGCTTAGGAACCCCTGCTCCAAAAACATCTTTGCCTGCCTTTGTTCAATAGAAAATTCTAGCAACCCGAAAATACGATAGAAAACTCAGACAACAACTACAAATATATAGTATGTATATATGTGTGTATATTAGAACTAGAAGAAGAACAAAAAGGATATGAGGGCGGTAACAAAGGTGAAGAAAACGAAGACGACTTTGACGATAAGAACGACAGAAATTAATGGAATTTTCTTGATTTTGTTTTTTTTTATTTGGTTATTTTTCTATTTTTAGGGTTATTTTAATTTATTTTTTTGTTCTCGGTTTTTTGTTCTTATTGTTGTCGATTTTCTCGACACTTTTTGTCGTCGTCCTCGTCCTCTTCGTTGTCTTTTTTACCGCTTTTTTTTTTGCCAGTTTTTTTGTATATATTTTCCTACTTACTTGCAACATTTGCAAGGCAGCACCATCTTTTGGCAAAAACAACAACAAAAACACTTGATGTTGGAAAACGGCTTAATAGGATCTTGGCTGCGTTGCTAGCAAAATGAAAACAGGAAACATAAAGCGGTGATGGTATGGTCCTACTCGTTCTGGTCGTAGTCCTCAGTCATCCTTGTCGCTTTCATTGGAGGAGAATTTGGGTTGAAGTCGTTATGTTGGCCTAACACGAGACGATGACGATGAAAATGAAGATGATGATAGTAGTGAAGACTGAGAGGAGATTAGATAGAGAAAGATGGTCTTACCGATGTGTATACATATGTATGTATTTGTCTCTGTGTACGTGGCATTTGATGCTGTTGCCACATTTCTTTGCGCACTTTACTGTTTCTAACTTCCTCTGCCCCCGACACAACTCCTTCACTTCCTTCTTCATATCCTTGTTCATCTTCATCGTCATCTTTTTGTCCTTATGTTACTATATTCTGAATACTTCTTCTTCTCGTTGTTGTTCTTATGTCGGCAATTTTGCAGTTGATTGCAACTTTTTGTGATGTTTTTCGTACAATTTCTTTTTATATATTTTTGTCTGCTTTGCCTTTTTTGTTTTTTTTTGTGTCTTACTTTTTGTTTTTTTTTTATATTTTCTTTAATTTTTTTAGTCTGCACAATTTTCTTGTATTCAATGCAATTCATTGCAATTTTGTGTTGCCGCCTGCCAAAGGTCCAAGTCCATGCTCCCTGATCCTCCTTGAGCGTCCTTTTGTATCTTTTGCTTCATCTTCTACTTTTGTTTTCCCAAAAAAAAAAAAAAAAAACCAATCCACGCACAGAGACATTTTTTATATATATAAAAAAATTTATTTTATATAAAATATTCCGTTTCTAGTTTTTATTTTTCTCGCTGAATGCAATTTCTTTGTTTGTTGTAACTTTGGTTTTTCCTCTTTTCCTTTTTCATTACATGTCAGACGCACCAAAAAGAGAGAAATCAGAAAATAAATAAAATATAAAAAAAAAATGTTTGAGCTATTTATTCGTTATTTTTACGAGTGCCTTACACATATCACTTGTATAGGACGTACGTTGTTAGAACTTTCTTATGATGTTTATAACGCATTGTAGGATATCTAAGTGACTCAGAAATAATATGTATGTTAAGAATTTAGTGCAATCGGAGTTTCCAATTACTGTCAGAAGTATTATCAATTACAACTTAAGATGTGTGGCAAAGCTTGACTGTTCGGTACCATGTATAAATTTTGCGGACATTTGTATCAAGAAAAATAGAGAACAAAATTATAGTGAATAAAAGTCATAAAAATTTCTGTTATTATAAATTTCTCTTGAAAATGCTTCCATAATTTAATAAGCATTCGAAGACAATTACAATTTGGAACTTCTTAAGATTTTTTTTTTTTTACTTGATAAAGTTCTATTAAATAATAAATAAAATTTATTTATGAAAAAATTGCTTCATATAAAGGTATTATTCTTGAGCTTCTCTTTTAGTGACTAAATGCAAACATTTGCATGTTTGCAGGAAAATTAGATGTTCATACCAAGTGGCAACATGCTCAACGAACAATGAAAATGTTAAAGAGCTCAAACTACTCGGCCTTACCCTCAGCTCCAAATACAAATGCAATACTCACATCAAAAGACTCCAATTATCACTAGACAAATCCCTTAACATCATAAAGTGCTTGTCCAATCAAAAATTCAACTGCCACACCTATACATTAATACAAATAGTCAAAAGCATCATCCTATCAAAAATTGATTTTGGACTACCAATTTATTGTCTTGCTCCAAAAAGAACATGAAAACCAATAAAAATTACCATTAATAATGCGCTTCGAACTGCATTAGGAGCATTCCGTTCTACACCAGCAAACAATTTATACGCAGAAGCAAACATTCCAATACTCGATACTAGAATCCAATATCTCCAGGCTAAACTATTCAACACAATAACCCATTCAAACGATTCCCCTCTCAGAATAATAATAAATAGCATAGTGAAAAATAATAGAATTAAATACAGAACGTCCGCTTTGCAAAGATGCATCGATATCTGCTCAAATATTGAAATACTACACCCCCCACCTGAAACAGGCACTAGAACAGATCCCCCATGGTCACTCCTATCAGAAGCAATAGACACACACCTTCGATCACTACAAAAATCGGACACCAATCAAGACATATACATCAGAGAATTTGTAGCCACCAAGCATAAACCCACAAATACCGCTTCCACCGAAACAGAACTGACCAATGCCAATTTTGTAGCTCCGCTACTAGCATACACCATATCCTAAATGAATGCCCTTCATTCCAAAACGTACGCTCCCGCAAAACCAACCAAGACCTCACCTTATTCCTTTCCGATCCCTCCCCAAAAAATATCTCAGTAATACTCAACTTCCTAAAAACAACACACATAATCAACCTCTTGTAAATCCAGAAACTACATAACTTGTTATCATAATTTATCATGTAAATACTATTTTATATATTTAGCATAATTCTACTTAAAAAAATAATTAAGCCACTAGACTAATGAAAAATATCCCAAAAAATCAAATTAGCCGAAAGCCCCAGTAGCTATGGCTGTCGCACCGTGTAGTTTAATTTTAAGATTTTAAGCCTACAGTAGATTAAATAAATAAAATAATGAATCGTTCTTACCAATATCACTTAGCTTATTACTTAGCTTTTTAGATAGAAAAAGAATATTTTATATGAAGAAAAATTTACTACATTATATGGTAGTCGTTTCCCATAAGGTATAAGGGTATAAAAAAAACGTACATGATAGTTTTTGTATGGCTATCTGAATTTGATCATTATCATACCGCCGTTCATCAAGCGCAAAAATTTCTAACAGGATTTCCAAGCTCATTCAAAAGGTGTTGGACAACTTCTTTGTTAATTAAGAGGCGCGAATCTTAGAAAGTTTCACAGAACAATATCAAGAAAATCAATCAACGGTGGTCCAATATATGAAAACTTTTTTAAAGAATCGCCACCAATTTCATCCAGTTTTTCTAATTCATATTAGTTGCTGTTAGCGTTCCACTCTAAGGAATCGAAAAAGGTATGTGAATTGGCATCAAAAATAATTGTCAGTTAATAGACAAAGCAAAACTGATGATAATAAGATCAAGGTAGCAATATCTATTACGATAATCGAAAGTTTGGCAGTCAATACAAAGAATAACATCTCCGAAATGATATACACTTATGTATAAACATTTTTGCAAAAGAAGATGGTGACAGAGTGCGAACGAGTTTGGTTCAGTTTCCACATGGACACCAGGATAGTCCCACCAATTCAATATTCACTGAAACGGGTACAACTTTCTAAGAGGCAGATGAATTGGAAGAAATATTAGAGATAAATTCGAAAAGGTGATAAATGTCTGGAGAAACGGAAGTTGGCGAACGCTTGTTTAACTGATTTTTTTTAATTCTTAGAAGAAGAAATATCAACTTTTTACTACAATAAAGAAAACTGAAACCACAAAATTGTCTTCATTTCTTCAGTTTTACTTTCAAGCATTTAAAACATATAAGAAATGCATACAAAATATTTATTAAAAGATATATATAGTTAAAACAAATGCTAGTACATTTGGGATGGGTAAACACAGAGTCAGACAATTGATAATAAACAACTTTCTATAGGATCCCCAAAGTTTCTTGAAGAACCGATTGTAAATAAAATATAAATTCTAAAAAAAAAGAAACCTTATCTTTCGCTGACTGAAGAGTTGTGTCACTCTCTAAAACTATCGTTCTGAATTTAAGACTTATTATAAAAAGATATAATAATTTCGAACAACTTATTTTTTGGCAGCTCGAGATTTCTATTGGAAAGCTTTCTGGATCTTTGAATAAAAGTTCAAATTTTTTCTTATAATAAAATGATGATAATTTCAATTGGAGGTTTTTCTTGTTTTGGATCTTACACCATAAAATACATCAAGTAATAAAATGAATTTTCGTGGCATTTATTGTTAAACACATCAATCAGATTCAGGAATTTTTTAATCTTCAAATATATATTTTATTTTAATTTTTTTTTTCAGGGGTGCAGATTTTTTTTTTTTTACTTTTGGATAAGACTAACTGATGCCTTCTTTTGTTAATATTGATGTTGTTATTGTTTTGTGCAATTTTGTTGTGCAACCATTATTTTCAATTAAAAAGCGGCACCAGAAAACATAGTTTATCATCAAGTTTGACGTGCTACTGTCCGTTTTTATAAATATGCCAAAAGCCAAAGTGATGGATGGTGAATGGTTAAATGGAGGATGAAGACTGGAGACTGAAAAAGACTTGAATGGTGGAGGAGTCAAGAAGTTGGAAAAACGCCTACATTGCAAAACACTAAAGAATCTTCCTTCTACTCTTTACGACTCAGGGAGTGAGTGAGTATAGTACGTAAAATTTTCCTATATTTTATATATTTTTCCTTTCTTATTTTTATGTTTGTCCGTCTGTCTATCCGTCCATCCATTACTTACGGCAATCAACCTTGTCCGTCCCCGGGTCTTGCATCTTGCTTAGCCCATGCCATCATAATACATCACTCAGCCGCCATGGGCACTCCACACTGTGCACGGCTCCTTGCACATGCCGCCGCAAGTGACAACATAAATTTTGGATGCAATCTAAAAAATAAAAACACACACACACACACAAATAATAATAATAAAACAAACAAAAGATGGATGGAAAATGGTATGGAAGGAATTAGGGAGACTGATGAAGAGTGCAACGAATGAATGAAATGAAGGCGTAAACGAAAAACTTGCGAAAAATAGACTGAAAATGAAAAGAGCAACATCAACAAGAAAAAACACTGAAAAACAATGCAGTGTAATGCAAGGCAAGGCAAAGAATCATGCTTCATGGTTGCCAACCGTTCAAGGAACCATCCTATATCCTTCATCCTACATCTGTCATCATCCCTGCATCCTTGTAACAACCAAGAACAATAACAACAACATTTATCCTTCGTCAACCTACGTCAGGCTGCTTTGTATCCTGTTTGGCAATAATTTTTTCTCCTAATATTATTTTTTCTTAATTTTTTTTAACCAATTTTTTTCTATTTCTCTTTCTCTTTCCTCCAACCTCATTTCCTTTCCTTGTTCTTTTTGATTGTTTTTCGCAAATTTAAAAAAATAAAAAATTTCTTTTGTTTATTTTTTTTGTTGTTTTTGTTTTGGTATCTAGAAGTTTTGCCATGTCACGTCATTCGTTGTAACTCTTTGCGATCTAAATGTGTAGTATGTATGTATCTGCGTGTAACTGTGTATTCATGTATGAGTGTGTGTGTGTGTTTTTTTTAAATTTTTTTTAACACAGATACACACACACTCTTATACTCGCGTATATTTGTCACGTGATGGATTGCAATGGGAGTGACATTTTTATTTTAGTGATGGACGACAATGAGGCGCTTTGCTGGTGCAGCAAGACATCGCCAGGAAGCAGGACGTCAACTGATATGAACTTAAGCCAAGCCAGGACAAGGCAAGTGATGCGCTTGAATGGGCAAATATTGCCATGTGGGTGGGTAAGTGAGATGTGAAGGAGAGGCAGATAGCAGGCACTAAAAGCAATTGTTGGCCACAAGAGAACAACGCGATATAAAAGATAAAATAGTAGAAACACAAAACAAAAAGAAATACTTGTAGATGCACTAAAAAATAATAGATTAAAATATATAAAAAAAAAAAATCAAAAACGAGAATATAATAATAGCAAAAAAACAAACAAAAAAAAAAAATAAGGGGGATACCAAATTCTAATTCTAATTTGAGTATGAAGAGCAATTTGGAAATATGCATCCATGTAACTTTCATGGGTGATAGAACTTACAATAGATGAAATGAGTTCAGTTCACTTTAGCTGAGTTGAGTTGAGTTAAGTTGGACTGTTATGAAGACAAGTGAGATATGTTGGGACCGTTTGCAATTGTCGGCAGTATTTTGGGTATTATATTGATGATGGTCATAATGATGATGATGAGTCTAGAAAGCAGTAGAAGAGAGGAGAATATGTTTATATTTAGCAATAGCACGAATCATGATCTTTGATGAAAATGTCACTCAATAACATTGGTATGAAACTGTGCCAATTGGCAAATACTCGTACAAGAGACAATTCGCTCAGAAAATATTAGGAACTATTGATTTGGAAAAATATCTAATAAAATAAAAGAAAATTGTATCTTTCACTCCCAATTTCTTCATATTTTCCTCATATGTATTGTTAAATACAAGCATTTAAACTATTTGTAAAGTCCCTGGTGAATTCAATCTGGGCTAGTTCCGTTATTAGGAGAAGCTTCTCTCGTTGGTACGATTTCAATCAATTTTTTGAGCGCTTTCGACACCAGCTACGCTGCAACACATTCGTCCAGTACCGTCAGTAACTTAAATAATAATAGGCGTAATTGACGACGCAACTACATTGATGTTAGCACACCACGAAAAAAACGGAAAATTGAAATGCGCAGACGACTTAAATAACACGTGAACTATATCTCAAAATTTTATTTCATTTTAATTGAATAAGACTAGTCACATGTTTCCAGAAAATTCAGGATAAAATCGACAGAGATGTATGTAAAATCAGTAAAAAGAAGATTAACTTTGGCTATGCTGAAGTTGTAATAATCTTCACGTACCTTTTATATGTTCTGATTATTGTTCTGAGTTAATGATTTGTATGGGAGGCACCCCACTTAGAAGTTTGAGGGTCTTGAAATAGTTGGTAGATATGGGTCAGATACTTATAGTGCCCAAATTTCGATAGTAAATAATACAAAAACCAAAAAAGTTTGTTTAATAAGAACATGAATTTGGATCTTTTTTGTATGGGGTGTACCCCCCTAGTGGTCCGATTCGGCTGATTTCGACAAATGTATTACGTATGGTGAAAAAAAAGATTCCTGCTTTCTAGCTCAAAAACGTACATACATACGAACAGACAGACAACCAGACACACGGACATGCCTAAATCAACTCATCCTGTCGCGCTGATTAAGAATATTTGCACTTTATGGGATCCCCAATACCTCCTTCTGTGTGTTATAAACTTCATGACAAACTTATAATACTATTCACTGTGCAAAGAGTATAAAATTTCAACGCGACGTACTAAATTTCATCTTTTAAATAGTAGTCTACTATTTTTGGTAAAAAGATCCAACAATTTAGCGGATCACTAAGATTTGTTCCATAGGGCAGAATAAAGTTTATGAAATTCTCCTTATCAAAACTAATCGACTATAACAAAAAAAAAAAAACCACAACACAAACAGTGAACATTCATTTAATTTTGTTTTTGTTTTGAAAACTACTATTGAACATATTATCATTTTCTTAAGTAGACTATATTATGATCCTGGGGACAAGCGTAATAAATCAGAGTACCATGACCAGATCACAACTCCTGGTTGACTTTATTATAAAATCCGCTTAAGCTTACAAAATCGCGAATTAAGAACACAAAGAAGCTCGGGGAAATCTCATGTAGAACTTCTCCTGGCAATGAATGTAATAAGTCATCTAAATAATCATCAATCACTTCACCAATCACATCCCAAATGAAATATAAAGAAAAATCGGCACACAGTAGAATCAGAAACACTTCAAAAATCTTTTGTTGCATGGATAGAACTGGAATCCAAGATATTCTCGACTGAAGTTCATTAAGACTCATGATTACAATAAAAATGAATAATGCTGATGACAAATCAGCAGGAGTGTCCGTGGAGAATAATCGCCAATTCATATTATGCAAAATCATCACAATGAAATATATGCAAACCATTTCCTTTTCATCCAATAAATCAATTTCAAAGAAAGCGTATCTGATAATCTTGTGTGAGACCAAAAATTTATAATGCAAACAGAAAATATTAAGTACAAAATATAAAATATATTGAAAGGATTAATATTATTGAACGAATCACTAATAGAATTTTATTTCATAGGTTGGTTGATTTTTCTGAATTGTTCAAATATTTGATAAATATTAATACAAACATTTTCATCAAATCTATTAAATAAGTTATGCCGAAGTTACTGTCCCCAAATTAGTGGAGAGAAAGAGAAAAGGTAAATCGGTTCAAGACGCTCTGATTTATGCAGACCACCTGATAACAAAAGCAATAGCAGCAAAATGACACCAGACTATTATTTCCCTAGATTTCTCAAGGGCATTTGATAGAATTGGGATACATACTATAATTGACCAACTCAATGAATGGAGAGTAGGCCCCAAAATTCTAAACTACATAAAAAACTTTATGACCAATCGTAAAATAATACTTTGAGAGGGACAACACATGTCAGAATCATATCCTTTAAATAAAGGAATACCACAAGGATCACCACTTTCGGTAATTCTATTCGTAATGGAAACAACAAATTGTCAAACATAATTTCTATACAAAAAGATATAAATTTCTGCGCTTATGCAGACGATTTTCAATTATTCATAAACTTTAAAAGAAACCAAAAAAACAATACTTTCAATTTAGATACGCTTTTCACAAACATGATTAATTGGTGTAACATTTCAGGTGCTACACTATCTCTAAACAAGAGTAAGCAACTACATATGTGTAAAAAACATAATTGCAAATGCATTACCACATGCAACAACATCCAACTGCCCACCGTTACGGTTTTAAAAATACTGGGAGTAACATTTAATAACAAATATAACTGGCAGACGCATATCGACCTTCTAAAACAATCACTTTCAAAGAGAGTAAACATTATTAAATGCTTGGCCAGTGCTAAATTTAATTGCAATACACATACTCTACTAGCGATAACAAAAGCAATTTTTGTGTCTAAAATAGACTATGCGCTATTTCTTTATGGACATACACACAAGACAACTATCAACAAATTAAAAACCCTTCTCAATGCAGACAGTTCGCACCGCCCTGGGTGCCTAACGAGCCACATCTATAAAGAACTTATTATACGTAGCCAATATCCCAGAAATAGATTCAAAAGAGACTATCCGCACTTACAAAATCTTTTAACTCACGCGACACCCCACTCTTTAAACTTCTCAAAAATCAGAAAATTGTCAAACGTAAACAAACTCCATCAACTATAGGAAAAGCAGTAGAACTAAGTGTTTTCCAACAAATACCTTTCACTCCCTATAAAAATGTTAACACCGAACCTCCTTGGCTTTTTTCAAACAAGCTTATTCTCACCGAATTAAGAAACCACCATAAAAATAACACTTCTCCACATATCTACAGACAGTATTTTGAAAGCATAAAAGAGAAATTCAAAAATCACCAATTTATGTACACTGATGGGTCTCAAATAGAAAACATAACCAGCTACGCTATAACTACAGACAACAGTGTTATAAAAAACGGCCTCCTTCCTTACTTTTCGTCTGTAATGTCATCAGAAATAATAGCAATCTTAGCAGCAATAGAATTAATAAAAAATAGGAAAAGTAATTTTATTATATGCTCAGATTCTTTGTCATCCCTGGATGCAATTGCTAATCTAAATAACATCAGCTTATATCCCTTAACCATTAGGTCCCTTCTGATACAATACTGCCCTAAAATAAAACTCCTATGGGTTCCTGGTCACTCAGGCATTCAAGGAAACGAACTTGCGAACCAGGCCGCTAAAGCTGCCATAAAAACGCCACTCATCCTCACCACTAATCTAAATACAAACGATATTCGCACATACCTCAAAAAGTTACTCCATGCAAAACAACAAGAAATGCTACCTCTCTGTAGCAAATGGTATCAACTCGTTAATAGAAATAATGTAAGAACTCCGAACTTTCTGCGACATATCACCCAACAAGAAGTAAACAGGCTAGACCAAATTAAAATTACTAGGTTGAGACTTGGACACACAAAAATAACAAATCAGCATTATACGGACAAAAACATATCACCCAATTGCCACCTATGTAACTCCAACTTCAGAATAAACACAGAACATATACTGAACCACTGTACGGCCCTAACACAGATAAGGGCAAATATCTTTGCAAACAAAGACCCTTCTGCTAGCTTAGCTAACATAAATAAAGAAAACATTAAAAAAATCATACAATTCATAAAGCAAGCCAACATTTACACATTTATATTACTGTGATTCTAAAATAAAATTGAAAAATATATAAATAATATGTAAATAGTATCTAAGACATATATAGTTAAGATATAAATACTGTTAAATAAGAAAATATATAAATTATATGTAACTAGTACTTAAGAAATGTAGAGTTAAGACTTAAATACTGTAATAGACCTAGCAAAACCATGTACACAACATATTCCAACATAGCCGAAGGCCTTAGCAGCCAGTGCAATATCTATGATATATTGTATAGTTATCTTTTTGTAAACATTGATAACAATAATAATAA
>JAWNKV010000105.1:0-17620 GCA_035041805.1 Amiota mariae
GGATATGTATTCAAATAATCGATGATATTCTTGAGACTCATAATACTTCATGTCAAGTACTTGGTCTTCCAATCCCTGTTTATTTAAAATTAAATTCATTAAATCTTCGTTGTATATCTACAGCATTCAGCGGTATCGGTTCTACTCTCTTTATCGGTGGGAGGACCTTACACAATGTGTTCAAATTACCAATTCCATTATTAGAAAATTCAGTTTCAAATATCACATCTAACAGTAGTCAAGGTAGATTTCTTAATTCTGCTTCGCTGATTATAACGACGAAAATTCAATGTGTCCTCTTTATGCTATAAAATTAATTGATAGATTGCTGAGAGACTCAAATTCGGGAGAGAATAGAGACAAATTATTTGGGGGGAAAACAATTTTGTGATGCGGTGATTTTAGATAAATCCTGCCAGTTGTTCCTCATGGTTCACGTGTTACCCTCATCAAAAACTATATTACATCGTGGTCTGAATTTCGAAACTTTCACTATGTCACAATTTGTTAAGTTTCTTATATCACTAGGTAACGGTAAAATGGAAGCTTTTCCTCAGTTTGTTTTGGATATCGTTGAAATACCGAATCATTTAATTTGTGAGCGTGCAAACATCATCAATGATATATTTGGAAATATTCTGAAAATAATTTTATATACTGAAATTTTGAATTCAGTTATTTTGGGTCCAAAAAATGATGATTGTTTATTTATAAATTTAGAAGTCTTAAAATAGATTGCGAGGTGTTAACAAGTGTAGCGCGTAATATCCGAATTTTAATTCCCCGTATTCATTTGACTTATTCGGGAACTCTTTTACCGTTCAAATTTGAATTCAATTTCCAGTTTTTGCGATGACAATAAAAAAGACCTTGGGAGGTCAAACGTTTCAAAACGTTGGAATTTTATTGAGAAAGCCTGTGTTTAGTCACGGACAATTATATGTTGCCGTCAGTAGAGTTCGATCAATTAATGGATTGCGATTGTATATTTCTAAGACTTCAGATCAGGGCCATTTATCACGTAATATTAGAGTTTTAACAAAGAAAAATTTACAGAAAATTATTAATACTTAAAAAACAAATGCTTTTCCGATTGAGTCGGCCGCGGATTCCCCTAGTATTATTATTTAATTTATCTATACATATAATAAAATCTTAGACTTTGTATGTCTGGTTTTTTTGTGTGCATATATCAATTAAAAGCCACTCATTCTATTCAAAATATCAAATTACTGAAACACAAGAAGCTTTATTTGGTTTTATTTCATCAAAATTGACCCACAAAATATTATTTAATTTATAAAATTTAAAATCCCTTTTTTTTACAATGTGCATTCAAAAATTACATACGCTACTTCACAACATTTTATCGCTTCTAAAACCAATTCACACAATTGTAGTCATTGACCGATCATGCTAAGGCATCGGTTCGGTAAGCACAGTATATGTAGGTGAGATGAGATAATCAGAGGTTTGATCCCAGTTCAGAGTCAGTCAGTTTTTTTTTTATTTGTCGCTATTTGATTATCTATTTTTTTAAGTATGATATCTATCTATTTTTCTTCTATCTATATATTCTATATATGTACAGTGAATATATATAAATATAGATCTAGAAGAAAACTGCATCATTACTTTTTTCATTTAATAGGTATTATATAGAAAATACGCAAATCTGCAGGTGTATGTAGACTTTAGCTACTCACTGTATATAAATATAAAAATACACTAACTTTGGCTATGTCGAAGTTGTAATACTCTTCACGGAACATTTATGTCTTCTTATTGTGTTATTGTAAGTTTCTATTTTATGTATCAATGTTTAAAAAAAAAAATAATAAATTGAAATAAAAAAAAAAAGACGAATAAAAAAACTGTGCATCGAACATATTGACGTGATCACACGTACGCTTTATTGTGCATATACTCAACCGACGCTTTAGCAACCTCGGTCAACGACTACTATTGTCTGAAATGGTCTTAGAAGATGTTTTGAGTACACAGATATATTACATTATTGTTTAATTATGCGTAGCATCACTATATTTTCTCTGTTACAGTTTGAGTATCAACAAAGAACACAGTTTAAGTGGCACTTTAACAATCACTCTTTATAAGTTTGTCATTTAATGTGGCTTTGTATGGGAGGTACCCCTCCTGGTAACCCTAGAATCATCAAATTTATATGGTTGGTGGATCAGAAACTTATAGTGTCAAAATTTCATTTCGATACGTCTAATAAGAACATTAATTTAAAAAAGGGTGTTTGTATGAGAGGTACCCCCTAGTGGTCTGATTCTGCTGATTCTCGAATTTGATCGGCGTTTGGTAAAAAGAAACATATGTACAAAATTTCAGCTCTCTAGCTCAAAAACTGATGGACAAGGAGTGCTAACAAACGGACAGACGGACATGGCTAAATCAACTCGTCTCATCGAGCTGATCACAAATATATATACTTTATGTGGTCTTTATCCTTCTGTGTGTCACAAACTTCAAGACAAACTTATAATACTAATCACTGCGTGAAGAGTATAATGCAAAATTACTATTTAAAATGTTTTTTTTCTAAATTTGATTTTTTTCCCCAAAATGACAAGTCTGATTTTATCTTATATGTATTTGCGAGTGTATGCAATTGATGGCACAATATTTTTGATAATCGATAATTTTCTCAAAAATATTGTCATGTATTGACAATGGATCACTATGATCAAAATCACGCAATGATTTTAACACATTTCCATTTTGCATAGTTTTCATTATATTCCAAGATTTGCACGAGAAATCAGCAAATCGACAGATTATCCATTTTAACGAGCGATAACAGTGCACATTTTTTTCACAAACAAATTAACACCTCCTCAGCAAAAGATAACAAATTGTTTGCAAAAGAGCTTTTCTTGTCACCGCAAAAATCCATTAACAGCCAGTTGTATGTACATATGTTAGGCGTTAACATACAATCAATTTTTTTGTCATCGCTTTGTGAATAGGTCGGTAAGTGGCACTTTATTGTACAATTACTCTTTATAAGTTTGTCATTTAATGTGGGTTTGTATGGGAGGTACACCTGCTGGTAACCCTAGGATCATGAAATTTACGTGATTGATGGATATGGAAAAGAAACTTATAGTGTCCAATAAGTCAAAAAACAAAAAACTTTTTCTAATAAGAACATTAATTTAAAAGGGTGTTTGTGTGGGAGGTACCCCCCCGAGTGGTCCCATTCGATTCACAAACTTGCCGGTGTTTGGTAAAAAGAAACCGATGTACAAAATTTTAGCTCTGTAGCTCAAAAACTGAAGGACTAGGAGTGCGAACAAACGGACAGACGGACATGGGTAAATCAACTTGTCTCATCGAGCTGATCACAAATATATATACTTTATGTGGTCTGCGATGTCTCCTTCTGTGTGTTACAAACTTCATGATAAACTTATAATACTATTCACTGCGTGAAGAGTATAAACAAAAATCGAATGAATAAAATTGGACCCGGTAGGTAGTGTAGTTGTGCAGATACATATAGTGTGTTAAGATCCGGCTCGTGACACTAATAAGCAGAGTGTGAGTTCAACGCCAGTCAGGGGGTTCAAATTTTTGTAATTAATATATTTTTTAAATAATTATATTTAATATTTTAATAAATATGATTCACGAAAAACGTTCTCACGCAAAATCAATTACGGCAGTGTAGCTGACTTTTTGCTTTGCTTTTTTTTTTGTCCCTTTTTTCCGATTTTTTTGGGGTCGATCTGCCTGTTTTTGTTGTAGGTAGCTGGCAACACTGCAGTGAATATCAAGATAAAGTAACAAAATATACTAAGTATAATATACAATATATTGTATGTATGATATATTAACTGGAAGTCATACCATTATACATTTTTCGTTAATTGATTATTTTTGGACTTAAAGCGACTTAAATATAAAAATTTTGCTTGCTTTAATTTAAGTAATTTAAGTTTTATTTTGCATTTAGTTACGATAATTATGACAATATAAATACTAAGTATATGTAGTATATGTATTTAAATATTAATCTAAGTATTGTTAGTGGATTATAAATTTTATCATCTTCAATGGCAATATTGATCAATATTGGTTTAAAGTATATCAATATTTAGCTGCAGTAGCATGTCAGAATCATCTTGTATTTATTCGAAACTGACTAGACTCAGCTAGAGAGAGCTTAATACTAAAGTAGAACAATAAGTACAAGTATTTAGTGCTAAAAATATTCGTATTCATTCATTATTGTTTAATTTTATGTATATGTATATTAATATTTTTACTAATGAAGCTGTGTGTTTCTTTAAGAAAATGTTTACTTATTTAATAATAATTATACTCTTCACGCAGTGAATAGTATTATAAGTTTGTAACATACAGAAGGATACATCGGAGACCCCTTAAAGTATATATATTCTTGATCAGCGCGACGATACGAGTTGATCTAGCCATGTCCGTCTGTATGTAAGCAAACTAGTCCCTCAGTTTTTGAGCTAAAGAACTTAAATGCACGAATCTTTCTTTTTACCATACGCAGTACATTTGTCGGAAACAGCCGAATCGGACCACTAGGGGGGTACTCCTCATACAAACCTGGAACCAAATTCATGTTCTTATTTTTATCGACTTGAAATTTTTACAATATAAGTCCCATATCCACCAACCTTCTAAATTTCAAGACTCTCGGACAACTAGAAGGGGCGTGAAGAGTAATACAACTTCGGTAAAGCCAAAGTTAGTCTTTTATTTTATTTTTTACTGAAATTAATTTATTTAATATTAAAAAAAAATCTTTGGTTTAGTGAGTAATCCAAATGTTAATAAATATGGTAAAAGTATTTAGTATGTGAGGATATTTAAAATTATATAACTAAAAATAAATGAATTATATTGAGCAATTGTATTTCTTTTTTTGTTTTTATTAGTTTAATTGAAAAAAAATAAAATAATAAAATTCTTAAATATTTTTGAACACCTTTCAGGTACGTCTAAATGAATTACTATATTATACAACACTATGTACAATGCAAAGAAAACTAATAAGAATTTGAATGAAGTCTATTAATCTCGATTTTACGAGAAGCAAAATAAACAGAACAACATTTACACAAACACATCTTATGATTTTCAGCACAATTTATTATACGTATTTGTGAATCCTTGTGTGTAAGGACGCTGATAACGATGCCTGTGTTAGCCTAGGCCTTAGACTATTGTTATGGTAAGTTTAATGACTTAAGCATGGCTTAACAATGGTCCGTAAAGGCTGCTGGGTGTGCAGCTTGTCTATTCTGTCTTACTCCACAGACAGGCTACTTTTGCCTAAGCTTGAGTAGTTTAACATCACAGTTATATTTAGTGATTTATCTAATTATTGGAAGTTTCGTGTATTTATACATGTATGTCCAAAAATAAATTGAACTAAAGTGCCTTATTGGAAATTCGGGAAAACTATGACCATACACTGATCAATTGGTAATATCTTAACGGAATGGGCTTTGACCAACTCCAGATTAGAAAATCTCGAGTGTTAATAGCTACTTCAAGTACATGAATAAGGAAACTGCAATAGTTTACTGTTCCAACTAATATTTTATAATTTTTCAAAATCGTTTGGAGTATCAACATGAAGAAGATCCGGTTTAACTACGATTTGATGAATTTATTGTGACAGTTTTACGAATCTTATAACTAACTACATACAATATTTTTCAATTGTCGGGGGCTTAATATTGGCAGTCGATGTCAATAAAAAATTCAAAATCTCTGAGAATAATGACATTCTTATATACAATGTATGACTGAATGAAATTTTTAGCCTTAAATTCCGAATTCCTTGCTGTGAAGCATTTAAATATGAAGTGGATGAAATAATAAATAATATATAATTGTTAAAAAATAATTACAATATATAAAAACCTAAAATAATGAATAATTATACGTATGAACTAGAGATCTGCATGAAGGCAAAAAAACGACGTTCGAATTAACAACGTTCAAAATGAATTGAATGAAATAGAATGCGACGCCGAATGAATTCGAGTGAATTTGTGCGCTCACGTCAGATTCAGTCGCACAACATTGAAACAAAGAGAAACGAATTGAATGAGTTCGAATGAGAGGTGGTTTCGAATTGATTCGAATGCATTCACTTTTTTTGCAAAAGAATGAGAATTTGTTTTGCTGTGCGTAATAAAAAAGAAGAAAGAAAACAACAAAAAGCAATGGAAAATTTTGTTTAGAACACACAACCACTTACAGACTCGTAGGCGTTTTTTTTGCTGCGCTCATTATCTTGTACGACAAACGAATGAATGAATGATTCGAATTAATTCGAATGTCTCGGCTGTGCCGATGTATTTATTTCGTTTTGCACGCTATTTCATTCTAACTCATTTCACAGAATGCAGACGGCTTTCGGACTCAAAACACAGTCTCATAATAGTGTTTCGCTCTCATTCAATTCAATTCGAATTCATTCTATTGGACTTCAGTTGTGAGCGAAGCCACGCAGCTGTCTAGTATGTACATCATATAAGATTATGCATTACAATAGTTTTAGAATACGCATCATTGGCTTATATTTTATGAACTTGGCTTACTCTCCATATTCATCCTCATTTATCATCTATCTACCACCGCATAGTTTAATTGTGCATTAAACTCGTCTTTATTAATGGCTAAATATTATTTGCTTATTGACATATTGCGTCGTCACGTCCACGGCCTCTGTTAGTCTTGTGCGCTATTGCAATTAAAGTAACACTTATTGTTCCATGATAATTGTATCTTCAACCTTGACATTGCCGGGATTGATAACCTCCATTGCTTTACTAAGAAGTGTTGCATCCTTTAGACTAACTACTTGAACTAGTTGTGGCTCTTGGCCGGGGCCACTTTGTATCATCATTTGATGCATGCCCGGTGAGACCGTAATAGTTTCCAATTGATCACCGCTGTCGACCTGAGGATATAAAAGATAAATACATTTACAATAATTTTGATTTGATATCAGCATAATAATTTCAAAAATCAAAAAAAGAAAAGATACTAAAGGCAAAATAATGAAGTTTGTTCTTTAACTTCTGCAATTCCTTTCCTTTTCCTTCTTCTGCTCTGTTTTGTTGGTGCTCTCTCTCTCTTTACCTTTCGATGCTTTTTTACTAGCTTTGGTTTAACCAAAAAGAAAACAAAAAAGAAAATAATCAATAATCAAAAGAAAAGAGAAAGGAAACCTTTCCATATTCAATAAAAATAAATAAGTTTTGTTGCATAAAAAAAACGTGTATAACATAAGTATAATTACCTATATTTTTTTTTTGGGGAATTAAAATCAATGCATACATAATAAAAAATTAAAATGTTAAACAATTATTCTTTTTTAATCATGTTTTCTTTATCATTGTTATTGCTGTATCATATCATTATTGTACAATCTAATCACCTCGTCAGTGCGTCCTCGAATGGGCGAATTATAACAACATAATAGTAAAAATTATAATAACATACAATGATCGCCCAGTGTTCGAAATTCAACCACCCGCCTTAAAAAAGACAGAAAATTATTTAATAAAAGTGGTTTGTGCAGTGTGTGTTTCTTATAGTAGTATTTGTGAAAAATTTTCATTATTTTTATTTAATAATTTTAATATTCATGTATTATCAATAGATGCTTGTGGCGCATTAGGTTTGAATTTTTCAAAAAGAAGGCGCTGATACTGCCGATTTACAACTATATTACTATCCTTATAACAATGCACATCCATAATATTACTAAAAAACAAAAAAGAATTACTCGAAAATAAATACAAACTCCACAAAAAATACAATTTATTGTATATTATATGCATGAATGGAATTGTATATTCATCAACATTTCAAACAGTTTTTAAATGATGCTTGCTGCTGCTGTTTAGATTTATAATGAAAAGCTAAATAGACATTTACTTTAAATTTAAACAATATTATTAAAAATAGTACAATATTTACATAAATAGGTGTCCATTCGTAAAATCTTAGTTTTTTTTAAGAAGCTAATAACAGAACAAAAATATAAAAAAAGACAAACTTTGGCTATGCCGAAGTTGTATTACTCTTCACGCCCCTGCTAGTAGTCCGAGAGTCTTGAAATTTAGAAGGTGGATATGGGTCAGGCACTTATAGTGTCCAAATTACAAGTCGATAGTACAAAAAATCACAGTGTTGTCGTGGGACACCCTGGTGGAACGAAGTTCTTTTTCTGCTGTAATATTTGTTTCCTTATTTTCTGTCTCTTATGATATTCTTTATATCTGTGTGCATTGGTTTCAGGTTTTTTAAAAGCTTTTATGTAACTTAAAATTTTTTTTTTAAATCTTATCATCATATTGTATCATGTACGTCTTTTCGTTGGTTATGCTTTGTTGCTTCTTGAATTTGTGTTTTTGTTATTGTTTTATTTATTCTCTCATTTATTGATAACTGAATACGCAGAAAAGTATTGAGCTCTTCATTCTGTATATAACTGAGAGCGGAACAAGATGGAAAGAGGGTGTTGTAGTTTTTTTCCCTCTCATTTATTATAATGAGAATGCACAAGATTATTGCCAAAGACTACAATATAAAGACTGGACAGTTCGCTCTAAAAATTGTTGTTGATGTTGTTGTTTTTGCAGTAGGACTAGGTAAAGTGAGCGAAAACAACAACGATTTTATCAATTGCTCGGTAGTTTAATGCACACACACACACGTATATAATAAGCATAACGCTTTTTCGTTATGTGACGATTTCTAAAATTTTACTCCTAACGCAAGCCGCGTAAAAGAACTTCGTTCCAAAAACAAAATTCTAATAAGAACATTCATTTGGATCCCGGTTTGTATGGGGGTACCCCCCTAGTAGTCCGAGGGTCTTGAAATTTATACGGTTGGTGGATATCGGTCAGAAATTTTTAGTGTTTAAATTTCAAGTCGATAGTATGGAAAACATAAAAGTTTTTCTAATAAGAACATTCATTTGGAACCCGGTTTGTATGGGGGGAATAGTGGTCCGATTCGTCTGATTTCAACAAATGAACTGCGTATGGTAAAAATAAGGCTCCGTGCAAAATTTCAGCTGAGGGACTAGTTTGCATACAAACAGACGGACATGGTTAGATCAACTCGTCTCGTCGCAAGAATGTATATACTTTATGGGGTTCCGATGTCTCCTTCTGTGTGTTACAAACTTCATGACAAACTTATAATACTATTCACTGCGTGAAGAGTATAAAAGTCTTTAAATACATATAATAAAATTATACATATATTAATCCAATAATAATATCTTTTTTAGTAGTAATAAATATGAATTTACGTAGACGACTGTAACTAAAAAGTAATCTACTGAAATATGAAATTTTGTATTGTATACGCAATGATTTGATTTTTTATCGTTTGATAAACATTTTATACAAATAAAAAATAAATTATAATAGTAAAAACAAACAAAATATGGGCAATAAAGGCAAACAAATTATTTAAAATAAAGATCTATTTAATTAAATTAATTCATAAATTTTTGGTATTGTTTCGATAAGATTTAGCAAACGGTGTGTAGCCTATTTATGATATAATTCTGTGGTAACAAATCACAGAGTAGCCTATATCGAAAATTGTGTAAATTGTGATCTTGAAAGTTAATATTTATAATTCACCGCTACAAAATACATATTTCGACTAAAGAATTGATTATAAATACGCCATAGAAATATAAATAGTTATGTACATTGAAATGAAACCAAACAGAAATCATTTTACACACAAAATGGGCAATATCTCAAAACATAGATTTTCGACATAAGCTACTGAGACTCAGGCAGAATTTTTTAATTTATTAATTTCATTGATTTTTTAGATTTGTTTATTTATATTTTTTTATTTTATTTTCATATTTTCAAATATGTTTTATTTTTTCAGTTAAATAAATGTAATTAATTTAATTTATTATTATACTATAAGTTTTCTTCTTCTATTATGTATGTTTCAAATAATTAATTTTGTAATAGACTGGCTCGTTGGCTCATTGGTTAGTGCGCTAAGCTGACATGCCAGAGTCACGGGTTCTATTCCCGCCAAGTCTGGGCAGCACTTTTCTAATTTCCTCCAATCTTTCCTAACTCTCCCCCTGAGCTGAATGTTTTTGTCGCTATAGCTCATATTAATAACTAAATTATAATTTGTAATTATAATCTTAGCTCTATACACATATATAATTTTGTAATAATTTAACTTTTGTTTTTAAAATTATTATTATTTTCGACTTAAACCCTACATCCCCTTCTCTATTGCTTTTAGTTATTATATATACATAGATGTATAAAATTATATATAATTGTGTCTGTACAAATGTAGTATGTAACATCAAGATGGACGGACGTCTATGGTATAAAACTATAAAAACTACATTTGTACTACCTACCACGAGTACTACGAATATTCGTATGGTATAAGGCAATGGGCAATGATTATGAAATCATGAGACGAGTCATTGTGTAACGAGTGACGCACGGTTGGAGAAACCCATTGAATTTAAAGGATGAAAATCTATTCCTTCATAAAAACTAAATTAAACTTAATTAAATGTGGGTACCCCAATTCCGTGTACGTATATATATATATATATCTTCAGCCTTGTCAGACAAATTGGTTTAATGGGGGTTTATGGTATGATGAGAGAGTACACATTATTAGTACGATTGTTAAATCCAACCGAGTTCAATACATTAATTTTATATAGAAAGTAACTGTTTTGGTTCCAGTCATCTAAATTATTTTGTTAACGACATAACTAGGAATATATTTTTATTTTATTTTTAATTTTTGTAATAATATTAATTATTTATCGAGTTTATTTTTAAAATAATGTTTTTGATTTCCATTTCTCTTATTGTCATTGTTTAAATTTTTTTGTTTTAATTTTAATATTCAGAGCTACTATTTAAAACTAATTAAACTTTCTTTAGTCTAGGAACATTTTGTATGCTTTGCTTTAGTTTTATATTCTTGCTTTTTATTTATTTTAGTTTATAGTTTTAATTAAATTTTGCAATTATGTATGTTATTAATAATAATTATTAATTATATTTATTGTTTTTGGTAAGAATTTTTCATTAATTTGGCAACGTTTGCTTTATATATAAAAATATAATTATAATTGATTTCTAAGTTTATTATTTTAAAGATCATCCATCATCACTATAGTATAATTGTTTTTTTGTTATTATTTATAGCACTAAAGTTTATTTATTACAAAATAAAAACAAATAATAAAAACCAATAATTATACATATTTTGATTGGCAAGTGCATTAATGTGAATAATAATAAGTAAGTATTTAAAAACAATATTATTTTACTAAACATAAAAATGAAATTGCACAAAAATTGTCAGAATTTTTTGTCTCTTAATTTTGTTTTGATTTTTTTTGTAATTTAAATTAAATTCTATGTATGTACATGCGAAAGTGTATATGTTATATGTGTGTGACTAGAACGATGTACATAAATTTTTTTTTTTATATATTTTTCAAGAAAGTTTCAATAAAGTAAAAGGGGTTAATCACTTAACCGACCTATTCTGAAAGCGATGACAAAAAAATTGTTTGTATGTTAACGCCTAACATACATACAACTGGATGTTAATAGTTTTTTGCGGTAACAAGAAAAGCTCTTCTGCAAACAATTTATCATCTTTTGCTGAGGAGGTGTTAATTTGTTTGTGAACAAAAAATTTAATTTGTGTGTACTGATATCGCTCTGTAAAATGGGTAATCTTTCGATTTGTTGATTTCTCGCGGAAATGTTAAAATATAATGAACACTATGCAAAAAGGAAATGTTTTGTAAAAAATTATCGATTTTCAAAAATATTGTGCCATCAATTGATAGATGAATTGATACATTCGCAAATACATATAAGATAAAATCAGGCTTGTCAACTTGGGTGCAAAATCAAATTCAGAAAAAAAATTAAAAATAGTCAGAATATTATAATAATATTTTTTTTTTTTATAAAATATTTCATATTTCCAACATATTTTCATTTTCTTCTAATCTGCATAAACAAAAGTTTACTGACTTTTAACATACACTTTACAGACTGATGATAAAAAACAGCTTTTTTAACAGCGCAGCTTTCAACTTGTGCGAGAATCGCAAAAATGACAAAAGCTTTCCTTGCATGAGGTGTCAACGCAAAAACTACGAGAATAGGTCGGTAAGACTCAATGAAGTAAAGTATGCACAGTCTCGGACTCTGTAGTATTAGTATGTTCATAGATTAGTATGTCTACCAATAAGAGTGTTCAGTACTGAAATTGTGGTTATACACAATATCTTAACTTTTTTGCTTTATGAAAATCATTTACTTAAAAGAATTAGATTGGAAGACATACGTAGACACCAACCGTAGAATGCAACCGATTATAGATACTTATGTGTTTATAAGTACATACTTACATATGTATGTACTTATTTGTCTTTAGTGAAAAACATAGAAACTTCGGTGAAACCGAAGTTGATGTTATTTATCGATTTTAAATTATGGCAAATTAGTCTACATAACGAAATTTAATATTATAATAATTTAATGAAAATTAATATTATCATCATATCTAATAAAGATAATGAAAAACACAAAAGAAAAATCAAGGCATCATGTGTAAAAGTAGGTACATACTCATACTTCGTAACTTTCTCTACCTCTCTCTCTCTCTGTATCTCTTTTAATTAGTTTGTCTATATAACTAAGTATATTTTCTATTCATAAAATATTATAATTCATTTCGAAATAAGCAAAGTTGTACTTATATCCATCAGTCAATTCAATTCAATGGTTTGTTTTTTTGCATTTTCTTTCTGACAGCTGACTGCCTCTGACTAATTAATTAGAATCGAAATTCTCTAGTTTAATGGATTTAGTGGTAGTCAAAGTTGCAGCCATTTGGCCGCAATCAACAAATTGTATATTTAATAAGCGACCCATGCTACTAAGACTTGTTCCTGTAGCTGATGATGGTGCTGTTGCAGCTGTTGCTGCTATCACATCAACATCATCATGTGGTTTAACTTTATTGAAGCTTTGTTTGCGTCGCTTATGGCCACGTCTAATGTTGCTACTGCTGGTGCTATTGGATGTTGCAGATGTAGCAGAAGCAGTTGTTGCAGAAACCGTATTATTATTATTGCCATTGCTGCTGCTATTTTTTGTGGAACGTGGTTGGGGTGTTATTAGAATTGGTAAGGGCATTTTAATTGTATTGTGATTGTTATTATTATTATTGACGGCTGCCAGATTTGCGACAATACTATTGAGATTAAAGCTAGCCGAATTTGCTAAAAAGATTTTTGATGCTGTGGAAGTAGTTTGCAAAGTGTTTTTAGATTCATGTTGTGGTTGATGCTGTAAGGTTCCAATAATGTTATTATTATTATTGTTGTTGTTATTGTACTGTAGCTGATCACTGTTGCTGCTAAGATTACTACCCCCGCTTCCACTATTACGAAATTGATTGATATTAAATGCTGATAAAATGGAATAGCATAAATTGTTGTTGCTGTTGCTATTGTTATTGTTGTTGTTGCATGTATCACTATTAGATTGTCCATCTACCTGCATTGGTGCAAGACACACAGTGCCATCATTTGTTGAATGAATCTGTTGCACATTAGCCATAATCGATTGATACATGGAAACGGGCACCGAGATCACATTGCTCACAGAAACAGGATAGCCTTTTATAGTATGAAATTAAATCGAATAAATTTAATCAGATACATTTGTAAAGTACATATGTGTTAATGTGATAAATGAAGAATATACCTTGACCATCTTCAGTGGTTATGAATATTTGTCCATCTTGACCCACAGTAGCCTCAGTCAAATCGACAGTCATATTGTCATGACCATTTACTTCGGCAAGACTTTGTACAGTTTGTATGGTCGCTCCACTTTCTCCTTGATGCAACTGACCGCAAAAACAAAATTTATTTAAATAAATAGTATAACAATATCAAAAATTCTTACCATACACTTACCGTTGCAACGCCTTGAACTTGTGCTGTAGTACCATCTGGGAGCGTTATAATTGGATTATTTGGATCGACTTGTATTAATGAGACAGTGCCATCAGCATTTTGTGAGAATACAGTCTGCGTCCCATACTGTACACCACACACCATATAAAGATGAAGCAAAAGTTGGAAATGGAGAAGAAAAAGAAATAATAACAAAAGAAAATTTTCAGATTAAAAATTATTTAAGAAAAGCTAACGATAGGCAAAATAAAAACTGAAATCAATTAAATTAACCAAAATTAAAATATAATAACGAGTCGAAGCCCTCAGTAGCCAGTGCTTGCTTTCTATTTGTTAACAACGTTTTGTAAACTTTATTATCTTTATAAAATAAATAAAATAAAATATAATAAAATGATAAAAGGGCAAGGCAAGGGCAACAAGGCAACAGTAATAAAATAAGGAAAACTTGACACATAAAAATCAAAATATACATAGAAAAAAATTAATAATGTATGACAAATTGTATTAACAAAATTATTGTATGTACAATATATTTAAACAAAATAAACAAATAAAGAACATAAAATATAAGTTTCGGATTAACCAAATTTATTATTAACCATCTTCCTTCTTCTTCTGGAAGGTGGTTGGATGAACAATCGGATAGCGAAAACAGAAATCTTATCTAATCAGCCGTGCCATAGAATTAGCCGACGGTTTAGAGGACGGTTGTTTTCGAAATCACCCAAACAATCCATCGGTGCTACAGAACAACAGGAGATATCATTTTTCGAACAGTGATGTTCGAACAAACAGCTGATTGAATATTGTTCATTTTAGAGGCGTCCTACACGTATCGAGTTTATGGCGGAAGTTATCGTTGATTTTTCTTTGCTACTATTTTGCTACTATTTATACTCAGCCACAGATGCCAAGCAAATATTTTGACACTGCTCACTACCATTCAAATCCCTACCTCTACAAAAACCAAACGAAAAGAAAAACTTCCCTTCTCAACAAACAAAATTTGTGTGCTATACCCGTTTAACACATGCTTAATACTTATACTTAAAACAACCGAAATATTGAATTCCTTAAATGTATGTTACCGTGGAAGATAATAAGCTCCAATTGTTGGTACTTTTTTTTGTGTGAAAATGTAAGATAACGGAGTATTTAACCAAATCGTCTCTAAAAATATAAAAAGACTAACTTTAGCTATGCCGAAGTTGTAATACTCTACACGCCCCTCCTAGTGGTCCGAGGGTCTTGAAATGGTCTTTATATGGTTGGTGGATATGAGTCAGAATCTTATAGTGTCCAAATTTCAAGTTCATGGTACAAAAAACAAAAAACTGTTTCTAATAATAACATGAATTTGGATTCAGGTTCGCATGGGGGTACCCCCCTAGAAGTCCGAGGATCTTGAAATGTATATGGTTGGGGGATATGGGTTAGGCATTTATATTGTAGTATCTATATTTCAAGTCGATGGTATACAAAATAAAAAATTTTTTCTAATAATAACATTAATTTGGATCCAGGTTTGTATGGTTGGTGGATATGGTGGTCAGAATCCTGTAGTGTCCAAATTTCAAGTCGTTGGTACAAAAAAAAAAAAGTTTTTCTAATGTTCTTAACTATCATTTGCCACGTCATGCAAGATGCTAAAGGTACAAGACAGTATTGATTGCAGTTCAGTCTTAAGTGTACTCATGACACTTTTTTGTGATACTGAAGATGGTGAAGTCAAACGAAAGATACCTCATCAGAAGCATCTCCGCGGACCGTCTAAGGGAAACCAGAACTTCTTTACTTCTACAGCCAATCACTTTGAACTGCTAGCTAATATAGAGGAGACAGTATGGATGACGACGTTTCTGATTCTGTTGAGACTGCCCAGCAGTAAAAAAGTCTTTGGTTATCAAACCCCCACCCATCTTTATCCTCGATAATGATGTTATAAGTGACGTGATTGCTGCCATAATCAAAGTTATCGACCAAGACAAACAGTTTGACTATAAAGCAGAGCGTGATGGTCAAGTCAGAATAATGCTACATAACAAAGAATCGTCTGAGGCGTATCTTGACTCTTCCAACAAGCGATACCGCACATTCCAACCAAAGGATGAGAGAGCTTATCGTATAGTAGTCAAAGGATTGCATTACTCAAATCCCACTACTGAAATCACCCTTTGTAAATTAGGACAATATCACCAGGGACATTAAAAATGCGGTCAGCAAAACATCAAAGAGTCCAATGTCAATGTTCTTTGTCAATTTGGAGCCATCAAGCAGCAATGTTGAAGCGTTTAAGATTAATCGTCTCTGCAGATCTATAGTAAATGTTGAGCCTCTGAAGAAATTCGATGATCTCATTCAATGCTACCGGTGCCAGCGCTTCGGTTGTACAAAACGATATTGTAGACATACAAGTGTGTAAAATGTGGGCAAGATGACAGTACACTTGAATGTACGAAGGCAAGAAATGAGCCTGCCAAATGCGCTCACTATGAGGAGGAGCATGCTGCTTCATACAAAGGCTGCAAAGCTTACTAAAAGGCCAAACAATTGTATTATCCAAAACCAAATAAAAGCACTGTAAAACTAATTAGAGAACAACAAATTTCAAATGTAGCACTCAATGCAAATGTTAGCAATGCCACGGCTATAAAAGGCCGTCGAATTCCCACCCAGTAACCAGCTAGAATTGAATCAAGAGAGTCAATCAAACTTCATGATTAAGCGAATGGTTGGCATCATGGAAAAAATGCTCAACCAATTCACTGTCATAACACAAATGCACACTACCATAATCAAAAAGCTATGCAAGTAAGCCTTCGCATAGTACTATGGAATGCTAACGGTTTGTGTAAAAGCAGATCTGATGTCGAACAATTTATAAAAAAATCATTCTTTAAAATAAATGGATATGAGATCAAAATGAGGCAAATCACCCACATTGCAGAGCTCGAGGCGGTGCAGCTATCTTGCTGAGAAGTGATCTGAAGTGTATAGAGCTTCCTCCGATTCAGCTCCCATGGGCACAACGTGCCAACATAAAAATTACGAGTCCAACAGGAGACCTGGTATTAGCGGCAGCCTACATTCCGCCACGCAATTTGGTCACTGATGGCATGTTTTAACAGTTGCTTGACAGTCTGAATTCCAGGTTTCTCATTGGTGGTGACTTTAATGCCAAACATACTTGGTGGGGATCAAGAGTTAATAACCCTAAAGGTCGAGGGTTGAACAGGTGTGTTCAAAGAAATAATCTTCACTGCCACTCATCGGGTGAACCGACATACTAGCATACCGATATGAACAAACTTCCAGATCTTCTTGACTTTGCTATATCGAGAGGGATTGATCCAAGCAAGGTAAATGCAACGAGTTGTCTAAATCTCTGCTCTGATCACTGCTCAGTCCTGCTGTTACTCAATGTACCTGCGATCACAAAATCATCGCCTAGAATAATACTACACAGAAATACCAATATTAACCAGTTTCGATCCTGGCTTAAGCAGCATAATGATCCCAATGTTGATCTAAACTCTGGTGAGGACATAG
>JAWNKV010000106.1:0-80872 GCA_035041805.1 Amiota mariae
TTGACTACTATAAGGCTACAGACCTAATGTCATCAGCCATTTATACTAATCATAAAGCACTATAAAGATAAATTTAAATAAAGTTAAAATAGTTAAAATAATACTATGTGTTAAGGAGAGTTAAGAGATTAGATTTTAGATGAACGGAAGAAATAGAATTAGATACAAGGTCATAGTAAAGATTGTAAGACTGACATAAAACACGAAAAGGATCATGCTGCAAATAAGTAGTCTTACATGTACCAACAAGTATAGGAGAATAATTCCTAGTAACCCGAGAAGGAACATTAAAATTAATACTACCAAGCAAGGAAGGGGAAAAGATGCTGCCTACAATTAGATTGTGCAAGAATGTGACACCAAGAGTCGTTCTGCGACTGGATAATGTCGGGAGGCGAATTAGTTTAAGTCAGCTTTTGTAAGATGGAGGGTTTATATTGGGATCCCAGTGTAAGTGACGCAGTGCAAAAAGCAAGAATTGCTTTTGAACAGACTCAATGCTATCACTATACTTTTTAAACTGTGGATCCCATACACATGAAGCATATGCAAGTATTGGTCTAACCAATGAAGTGAATAATAATTTGGTGGTGTAACGATCATTAAACTCTTTAGACCAACGTTTAATGTATCCTAAAACACCCCTAGCTTTACATGTGATACAAGAAATATGCACCCAGGTCACTGAATTGTGTGACACGTTCTAGAATGTGATCATTAATGTGGTAGCTTTTTACAATTAAATTTTTGCGGTGAAAGGACATTATTATTATTATTTTATTATTTTATTATTTTTACATTTGTCACAATTAAGCGAAAGATAATTTTTAGAGCACCACTGAGATAAGGAATCAAGATCTTCTTGAAGAAACATTTGTTGGACCGGATATAAAATAGATAAGCATAACTTAATATCATCAGCGTACATTAAGACGTTAGAATGCTTTATGGCAGATGGCAAATCGTTTTTAAAAATATTAAATAATAATGGGCCAAGGTGGCTACCCTGAGGGACACCAGAAGTTACACAAATAGTCTTAGATATAGCTGTTTTAAAAATAACTCTTTGGGTTCTGGAAGTTAGATAGGATGTAATCCAGTTAACTAACTTGGGAGGAAAACCAAAGGTATACAGTTTTTTAAGGAGTAGGAAGTGACAAACACTGTCAAAAGCTTTACTAAAATCTGTGTAAATGACATCCATTTGATGTTGTTGTGAAAAACTACAATTAACCAACGAAGTAAATTCTAATAAGTTGATTGTAGTTGAACGCTTTTTAGTGAAACCGTGCTGTGAATAACTTAATAAAGGAAGAACGAAATGCTGCACCTGATCGGTGATAATATGTTCAAACAATTTCGGAATAGCGCAAAGCTTAGCTATTCCTCGGTAATTTGATATATTAGCTCAGCAGCTTTTTTTGTGGAGGGGGATAATATAGGACTGCTTCCTAATATTAGGTAATACAGATGTATCCAGAGATAAGTCAAACAATTTGCAGATTGGTCTAAGCAAAGCATCAGCACATCGCTTTAGAATACAACTAGGTACATCATCTGGTCCCGGTAAAAACGTTAATTTAGAAGATTTTAAATATTGTAATACTGTATCACAATCAATAACTGGCATATTAAATTGATTAAATTGATGAATATGATATGGGTAAGGACTATTACAATCATTATTGAAATTTGTGTAAGTGCTTTGGAAAAAGTTCGAAAAAAGATTGGAAATTTCTCCATCGCTGCAACATTCAACACCATTTAATTTCATACAGGATGGGAATATATCCAACCTGCGATTCATGTTATTAAAGTTATAAAACTTTTTAGGATCTCTTTTAATATCCTCTTTGACATGTGTCACGTATGACTGATAGCAGAAATTGTTTAGGTGTTGAAAATTATAGCGGAATATAGCGTATTTAGTATAATCAGCAGACAAACCGGACCTTTTAAATTTTTTAAATAGTCTATTTTTTAAATTCTTTAATTTAATTAAATCACGAGAAAACCAAGGTGGCGTATGTGGGTTATATTTCAGTTTAATTTTCGGAATACATAATTTGAAATGATTTTTCATAGTTGTATAAAAAAACTTTGCAGCTAGTTCAACATCATCACATGAATACAAATAAGACCAGTCAGTGGCTGTAAGAAGAGAATTTTGCTTAAAGAAGTCAGTTTGTTTGAAGCAGCGTAGAAAGCAAATTAGAGGGATTATTGGAACGAAATCCAAACCCATTCAGAAAGATGTTTAATTCCAAAGTCGGATGATAAGCATCCTCTGGAGTGGAAAGAGGATTTCTTCGAAACAAGGAAACATCATTTGTGCTGTCGGTAAAGACCAAATCTAAAATTCAGTTAATGTTATTAGCTATGTAGTTTACTTGCTGAAAGGAAAGATCCAGCAATGAATCGACAAACTCACAGCTTACTGATGATATTACAGAGTTACAATTATCCGAGGCTGTCCAACAAATATTTGGAAGATTAAAATCTCCCATGATTAAGACCTTAACAGTATCTTTGATAAAAGACAGAACTTTCTTAATAGCTGTCAGATTCGATAAGTAAACAGAGTAATCAGAAGCAGGTGGTATATACGAACAAATAAACTCAATGTCATCAATATTATCAATAGACACCAAGTCAGAAGAGTAAGAAGTTCTAACAGAAATCAGAACTCCACCACCAACGCGATCAAATCGATCTTTCCTAAACGTTAAGTAATTATTGTTAAACAATTCGGAATTCAGAACATCTGGACGAAGCCATGTTTCTACAAACACAATTACATCTGAATGAAAAGAGAAACTATTAGTGAAAAGTCTATTCACTTTAGAGTTTAAACCTCTGACATTTTGAAAATGTATGATCAAACTGAGGTTAGATGGATCCATAGGAAGGACTGCTTGAGGGCGACTAGAAATCAGTTTTTTTGTAGACTTTGTTGGTGGTGGGAGTTTGGCAGTGACACCAGTGTTTGCACGTTTTTTAAAGTTATATTCGTGAACAACACAGCCGGCCGGTCAAAAGTTCAAACCTAACAGTTCACTACAGTATTCAGGGGGAACGGATATTTTAAAAGATGAAATTGTCCTTTTAAAAGAAAATTTAAACTTAGTGGTATTCACATTTGTAATTGTTGGCAGTTTAGATAGAATGTAGTGATTAATATCGACTTCCGAAGTATCTTCAGTTAACCTAGACACAAAAATAGATTTAGAAGGAGGAACAGCGACAAGTTGCTTAGGACCAATTGAAGCTCGAGTGTTTGAGCTAGTAGGTGCTATTTCTGACGTAACATGCTGCACAACAGATGCATAAGAATTCTTATAAAAGTTCACCGGTAGTTCCATCTGCCCCATTGGTGTAGTAAAAGTAGGTGTAGGTATAGAAATAGTGGGGGTAGGTGTAGAAATAGTGGGGGTAGGAATAGAAAAAGTGAGGATAGGAATAGAAATAGTGGGGGTAGGTATAGGAAATAGTGGGGGTTGATGGAGGTGGTATGTTTAAAAGTGACAAAGAAGTTTTTGATTTGGGCGAATGACGCCGCTTTCGTTTAGTCGATATATCGAAGATTTTAATATCTTTAAAAGACTTATCATAAGCTGTGAACTTATCATTCAAGCGCCGAAAGTCTTTCGCTAGATCATTGTAAGCATTACGCATTAACGTAACAGATTTATGAAAGTCTATCTCATCAGACCGACAATTTGGACAAGACCAGCGAAGGCCGATATTTTGATCAATAATATCGGCAATTCTTCCATTGATATCCGCACAGGCAACATGGGCCGCATTATCACACAACCAACAAGCTACAGTGCGGCATTTAGGAGTAAATGATTTACTTTTACACTTTATAATACAACAATGCATTTTCAATAAAAAATATAAATGTTTAATATAATTAAAAAACAAAAATGCAATTTAAAAGAAAAATGTATACTTTCCGCAGGCACTGTGCTAAATATAAGAGCAAATGTAAACCAAAACCAGTTTGAGAGCAAACCAAAAAACAACAAAATTCACAGAAACAAGACCAAGAATTTATAAACGCTAATTTAAGGAAAATTTGTATTTACAAAATTCCAAAAAGTTTAAAATGCAATGCACAATAAGTAAAAAAATAAGTTGATACGCAATTATGTTTTCTACAATCAACATATTTCGCGCAAATTAATTTAAATCTCACTGCACACAAGAAAAAAAGAGTATTTTTAGAGGGAGAAAGAATGAAAGAGCATTAAAGAGAAGCAAAAGTATATGCAAAGCAAAGATTACAACAAAAAAATAAAAAAAATAAATTTACTTACAACGTTAAGCACTGGAAAAGTAACAAATTGCACAGAGCAAAACCAAAGATTAAATAAATGATAATAATTAAATAATTTAAAACTATTAAAACTTATGCACCACTAGCTAACCCGAAAACACGATCAAATTAATATTGTGCACAATTATAAAAACAAAACAGTATTAATTACAAATTGAAGTATAAAAAAGTAAAAATTTAAATATTTGTTAGAATAAAAATAAACACATCCGCTCTCTTTGAACTACAGATTAGTACTTATTATTAAAATCTTTCCTACAGAATAGAACATATCTGGTAGCATTAAAGGATTAAACATCAATCGTTAGATACATTGAGGCAGGAATCCCACAGGGCAGCGTACTAGGCCCGATATTATACAACATCTGTACATCAGACATGCCTCTACCAGTCCAATGGAACGTATTGGTGGCCACTTTTGCTGATGATACTGCAGTACTAGCTACTTCCGTCTGTCCCATCAACTAGGAGAAATGTGCAAACGTAATATTTACACTACAGAAGGGAAATTGTCGAGACATTACGTTCAACGTTCAACAACAGGCCCATACAAAAATCAAATATGCACTGCTACCTGGGAGTACATTTGAACTCCAAGCTAACTTATGCGCACAACATTCGAAAAATCTACACCAAATGTGCTGCTAAATATGAAAAGTAAACTATCGGTAAACAACAAAGTCCTTATATATTGTATAAACAAATCATAAAACCCACATGGACTTATGACATCCAAGTGTGGGGCACAGCTTCGGCAAGCCACATAAAGATACAAATACTGCAAAACAAAACCCTGCGCTCAATTGTTGGAGCCCCCTGGTACGTCCGCAATAAAACATTACACCGTGATCTATACATTCCACTTGTAGGCGACGAAATAAATAGACACACCAGGTATAATGACAGATTATCAGATCACCCAAATATATTAGCAAAGGCCTTGGCTACATATAGACCCATGAAAAGACTGAAGAGGTTACATCCCTATGAGCTGAAGAAGAGAAGACTTAATTAATGAAAAGAAATTGTTTCTATAAATGTAAAAGTGTTATTTGTTAGTTTAGTCAATACACGTTTCATGTATGTACATATATACATCACGTTTGTCTTTAAGAATAGTTATGTATAACAATTTAATTCTCTAGATTAGCAGAGTAGATTATTGTTAAAAGGTATAGTGAGAATAAAAAAAAAAAATTAATAAAAAAGTTTTTTGATTATTATTATAAGACATAAATGAATACGACAAACATAATTGAAAATATAGTTATAAAAGTAACAGAATAAAATAAATAATGAGGTATGTATATTCAGTCCTCGTCGTAGGTTTCAGCCAAAGCATCTCTGATTACTTTGCTGCTCTTAAGATTAATACAATATATTCTAAAATTTAGAATCTAAATGATATTTGGTGGGTATAATATTCTTAATACATACATTTTTTAAGTCATTGTATTTTACACTTGAAATTCTTAATTGGGTGGAGTACAAATTCTGAATCTCATGATTAAAATTAATATTTTTTATAACATTGTTATTTGTTGAAAAAAGAATGTAATGATTAAGTTCAATGGTCATTGGATTTTTTTTAAATGTTGCAGTACGCAACTTGCTTAAATTTAACTTAGTATTATTTAAAAAAAATAAATTTGCAAATAGTTTCCAGTTTTGGAAGCCTGTGTGATTTAACTCAAAGCATTTGTAGTTATATGGATTTGTGCTTGAATTTCGAAGCGCGGGCCATGGTTCGGTTTTTTATAAAAGACTCTTTTGTGCGATGTACAGAGTCAACCGGCATCATAGTACACAACAACACATTACACAAGAAAACTGTCAAACGAAGAAACTATCAAACGACGGTGGCTAGTTTATTCAGAATCAAACGATAGTATCTTTTGCTTTTGTTGTCGACTGTTTGACTTAAAGTCACTTTATAATTTGACCAGTACTGAAGGTTTCAAAAATTGGAAACATTTAAGTGAAGCTTTGAAAATGTATGAAAATAGTCCTGCTCACATAAAAGCATTTACCCAACGGACTGAAGTTGAAATTATGTTTAAAGCTGGATAATCCAGCCTGTATTAACTATTGACAGGGGAGAACAAAAGCTAATATCTAAAGAAAGTTTACGATGGAATAAGGTGCTTCAAAGATTAATGCACATAATTTTGTATTTGGCTGAAAATAACATGGCATTCAGAGGGTCATCAGATAAATTATTTACTCCAAATAATGGAAAATTCTTAGGCCTTGTACAGTTATTGGCAAAGTTTGATCCCGTAATGGAAGAGCATGACAAATTGGCAGTGAATGGTGAATTCGTGATCAAGTCTCTCCATAGCGCGGTTCATGAGATACAGAATCGAAAAAACGTGACGATTTTTATTTTTTCACTCAAAATTTTACTCTAAATTTTTGCAAAGCGCCGCTAAAGAAATTTCACTTCAAAAATCTTGCAATTTTAATTCACTTTTTTTTGGGGGGGGGGGGGTGCTTGAACCCCAAAACCCCCTGCGTACGCTCCTGTCCGATATAAGCAATAAAGAGCAACTTTCAATAACTTTAAGATGCACTGACATTACGGAGGAAGGCGTAAGTGTAAAAGAATATTTTATTTCATTCTTGGAAATAGATGATACAACGGTGCTGGTCTCACAGAAAGTATTTTAAAAACATTAAGTGATATAGGCCTTAACATTAATGACTGCAGAGGACAGGGTTATGATAATGGCGCGAACATGAAGGGCAGGAATAAAGGCGTTCAGAAAATAATTACTAACTTAAATCCGCTAGCTTTTTTCATACCATGTGGATATGCCATAGTTATAATTTGGTACTATGTGATGCGGCAAAATCATCTGTCAAGTCTGTGACCGGTAAATAGATGGAAAATTTTGACCGACCATTTAAAAAATATACCCCCTGAAAAACGTAAGTGACACACGCTGGGAAGCTCAAATTGAAAGCGTCAAAGCGGTTCGCTATCAATTATGTGAAATGCACGATGCTTTTGTTTCCTTGACCGATGTTACTAAACGAAGCGATGCTGCAACGTCACACGAAGCCACAACTCTAGAGGGCAAATAAAAGACTTCAACTTTATTGTTTCTCTGGTGACGTGGTATGAAGTTCTTTTTCAAAATAATGTTGTGAGCAAAGAAAGTCAATCTACCTACAATCCACTTTGTCGAGTTTATCGAAATCTTAAATAAATGTCGCTCTTATTTGGAAACATATAGACAAACAGGTTTCGAGCAAGCTATTGTAACAGCATCTGAATTAGCGTCGGATCTTGACACACAGCTATTATTTAAACCACAAACGCGACTGAGACGTATCAAACGTAAACCGGGTGAATTATAATAAAACCCGCAGGTCAATCTCCAATGTCTCCTGGTTCGTCAGGAACTCGACGCTCGACAACAACCTCGCTAGACTGCTTTCTACTGGAGCAAATATTTAACGTTTCATCCAGGAGCTTGAGAATTCAATAAACCAAAATATAGAGATCCACTCGCCTTTTTAAATAAAATCCATTCAGCTGCTTTAGCAGCTGCTTCTGCACAAAATTCTTTTCAGAGCCATGCTATTGCACCCCGTTGCTGCAGTACTGCTTTCCCTCAAGAAGAGGCTAAGAAGGCAAATTGTGAGAACCAGAGATTCTACAATTTTAGCAATCTATGGTAAGATCTCCAATAGGGTCAAAAAATGCATACTGTGTTGCGCCAGCAGGAAACGGACAGCTTTCTTTAGTCTGTTATTTCTGATAGCAGCACCAACTATACCCTTTGGAAACTCACCAGCCGATAGAAAAAGCAAAGTGTATCCAAATATGCTGTTAAAAGGGCGGATGGTACTTGGGCGAGGTCAGCGGGGGAACGAGCCGAAGCTTTCGCAGAAAATCTTGAGGACAGTTTTCAACCGTTTAACACTACATCTACAGAACAGATGCAAGTAGTAAGGCAAGAGCTTGCAGCCCTATTTCAAATGACTCCTCCGGTACCTCCCATTACTATTCAAGAGATGGAGGGCGAAATCAAAACTCTTAAAAACCGTAAAGCTCCTGGAAAGATAATATTGATAGCAAAACAATCAAACTGCTACCGTTTAAGGCGTTGCTTTTCCTGATCATGATATATAATTCAGTCCTTAGGATAGGCCATTTTCCGGCTGTATGGAAAAGGGCTAAAATTGTTATGATTCACAAGCCTTATAAAAATCCAAAACATTTGGACTCTTACAGGCTCCCATCGTTTGAAAAAATCTTGGAAATATGACTATTAATGAGGATTCTGAGCTGGACAGGAAATAGTTACACTATCCCAAAATTCCAATTTGGCTTCCGAAAGAAATACGGCACTACCAGCCTGTTGGTTAACTTTATTGTAGAAAGTTTTGAGGCAAAGGAATTTACAGTTGCTGTCTTCGTGGAGAACAAAGTATGGCACGAGGGATTACTTGTCAAAGCATTAAAGCTTCTCCCTCCACAATTGTTTGCGTTATCAAAAGCTTCTTATCCAATAGAAGGTGTAGTGCAGGATGGTGTGTATCCATCGTCGCGAACTTTCAAGGCTGGAGTTCCCCAAGGGGGTTGCCTATCTCCAGCTCTATACTCTCTTTTTACTCATGATATGTCTATACCCACATCATGCAATGTAAGTAACTCAGACTTTATGATTACTGTGTGTCGAGTGCGACAAATGTCATGTAGGCTTATCTACACCAATTCGATGAATGGACTCGTAAGTGGATAGCATAAGATTATTGGCTCATCCGAACTATTTGCCCAGAAAACTTCTATCCGGCATAAGAAGGAGAAGATTAAAACGTTCTCATCCTAAAGACTTAAAAACAAGAATAATATAATACTAAGTAATTTTTAAAAATTTAATTGTATCTTATCTTATCTCTTATCTCATAATAATAATTTAAATAGCCTGTACATTTTGAATCGAATTTAGGTGAAGCTGCTAATTAATTAAATAATTATAAGAATTATATCACTAACTATTGTAGATGTAGTATTCAGTTTGCGCACCTATTAATTATTAGGCGAAGTTGCTTTTGAACATTAACAATATACTAAATAGATTTTAAAAAAATATAAAAAAATACTAACATTGGCTATGCCGAAGTTGTAATACTCTTCACGCCCCAGCTAGTGGTCTGAGGGTCTTGAAATTTATATGGTTGGTGGCTATGGGTCAGAGACTTAGTATCCAAATTTCTGTTCAATAAGTAAAAAAAAAAAAAAATTCTTCTAAGAAGAACTTTAATTTAAAAGAGGGTTTGTATGGGAGGTACCTCTCCTGGTAACCCTAGGATCATGAAATTTTCATAGTTTGTGGATATGGAGCAAAAACTTATAGCGTCGAAATTTCAGTTCGATACGTCAAAAAACAAAATAAAACTTTTTCTAATAAGAACATTCATTTAAAAAAGGGAGTTTGTATGAGAGGTACCCCCCTAGTGGTCCGATTCGTCTGATTCACGAACTTGATCGGTAAAAAGAAACCTATCTACAAAATTTCAGCTCTCTAGCTCAAAAACTGAAGGACTAGGAGTGCGAACAGACGCACAGACGGACATGGCTAAATCAACTCGTCTCATCGAGTTGATCACAAATATATATACTTTATGTGGTCTGCGATGACTCCTTCTGCGTGTTACAAACTTCATGACAAACTTATAATACTATTCACTCCCGTGAAGAGTATAAAAAGTGTAGTTTTCACTGTATTTACCGAAATATGTGAAAATCTTAATGCAAAACTGAATTTTTGACGTAATATAGGGCTCCAAAAAGTCTTCAGAGAAGCTACTGTATTTATAACAATGGAATGAACTTAAGCTTAAGTTTGTTTCATAACAACGTCTACTTCTAATTCTAATTCTAATTCTAATTCCAATTCCATTTTCACATTAATTCATTTCGAATCTGAGTGCGATAGTTTATTGTATTTCGTATAGGAGTAATTGCAATAGAAATAGTACATTCACTATCTCACTCTCATTCGTTTGTTATTGATATATTTAGATTAGCTAAGATAATACTATAATTACGTATTCATTAACATCTTATGCCTGCGACTCTATGAAATTACAGTCAAACTCCTCTTTAACGAACGAAGACTTCTCTATAACGAAGTTATTTTGAAGACAATGATAATAAGTCTAGCTCGCTATAACAAACATTTGCAGGCATGCGGACATTATTAATCTGTTAAATCTTAAGATTTTGTATGCTTTTCTTTGGATTTCCGTTCGTTAGTCACTTTGATATCGATTAAACAAGGTTTGTTGTCACATCAGGAGAGATTATGCTCCATTCTTCTTTTACAGCCTTCTTTAGATCTTCCTTGCTTAAAATCATCCACTATTTGATGGTCAATGAGATTGAGTTCTAGTAAATAAAGAAAATGCAAACAGTCCAGTTTATAATTTGGTTTGTTACTCTGTTGGAAGATCCAGTTTCCTGACAGGTCTAATTTGCCCAAACCATAGCTAAGCATTCACCGTGCTTAACTGCGTTAGTTAAACAATTTTCTTTAAATGCTTGGCATTTGTGGATTGATAAGTATTTTCAAATTACTTATGTACATAATATGTAGTTTTATGTAAAATTCCGTTAATACAAAAACCATATTACTTAGCTCCCCACAACAAAGACTCTTCCTCTATAACGAAGAAGGAGGAGTCTGGATACTGTACAATTATAATATTAGATTAGATCAAATCTGTGAGATAAGAAGTTTTTGGAATGTTGTTCTATGTTGGATTTGGAAACTGTGATAATAAAAAAAGAGGGTTTGGAGGTAACAAAAAGGCCATGACATTTTTGAAACTTTGATCTGCCCAAAACGACATAGACTGCAGGGAAAAAGCATATCCTCATTGAGTAAATATATTTTTTGTTTGAATTCGAGCAGTGGCCAATTTGTAGAAAAATAAAAATGGAGGCAACTAACAGAGTAGCAAGGTTTTTTCAAGGTGTGGGTTGACCTGTACTGGTAAGAATTTGACGAGATTGCATATTGCGCAAGATGTGTGTGATAGACATGCGCATATCTTACTCTTTAAAAGTTATTGTGGTAATAGCAGGTGGATGCGATATTAATTTAACTGCTACCAATGTTGTTGGTTTTGTATCTAACTGTTTTGAATGATATTGTGCTTCCAGCCCTAATGCTATCGCTATTGTTATCGACTCGCTTGCCAAACCGATAACTGTGTGACCGACAAACATACACACATGCAAACACACATTGTATGATGTAGTGTTTCTTCACTTTGTACGCATAGATGTTGACATTTGTTTAGATTTCAATGCTTTCCATAATTTATTATTGACAACAAAATAAAAAGCATTTCAAAAATCTAAAACATATCAACGTTATACATCAATCAATCAACCAATCAGTCAGTCGTCAATCGTCATTATCCATGACATACAAAACCATCATCAGCAGCAATAATAGCAATAGCAGCAGCAACAGCTTTCATTGCCAACACCAAAATCAAAACCACCAACAGCAACAGAAACAGAAACAAAACCACCAGCACCACAATCATTATTATCATCATCAAAATGGACCGTCGCCGCCGCCGTTGGCAAGTTCGTCATCAAATTCGAAATTTTTATTAAGTGGCATCTATTTCATTTTGGCCATCACAAATGGTTGGGCTCTAAAACATAATAATGGTGGTCAATATTCGCTTGCTGCCTTTGCTTTGCTCTTTGCGCATAGTGTCTTGAGTGTTTTACGTTACACGCATCCCAATGCTGGTCATGTCCAACGCATCATCAGTGAGCAATCCACACGCTATGTACCGTTATTGTTTGTATCGTTAATCATCACACAACTGCTTCATATACTTGATGAATGCGATCGGTTGTGGTGGCTTGGCTGCTTGCTCATCTATGGCATTAAGATTGTAATGGCAATTGTTTGCCATGGACGTGCCATAAATTTGCAACAACAATATGCAAATGTATGTGTACTATGGAATACTGTATATCTGGCGAAGATTGCCTATTGGCATGATGATTGCTATTGGACAACCGGTCTGGCATTGCTTGTCTTATTGAATTATTTTGTCTTGTGGCGTTTAACATTAAACTTTAGCATATCAAATTTAGAGGTGAGTACAGTGGGTCTGTGCTTCTCAGTCTTATTTGCCATGAACACTGTGGATGAGATTCAAGAAATGTATGAAATTTCCAAATTCTATAAACGACTATAAGACTTCCTCCAACATATGACATAATACACAACACCACCAGCATAACACAACACATACAACCAACAACCATGACAAAAAGAATGCTAATGTGAATTTGATTGATTGGAAGGAAGAATTTGTACAAAAAACATAGAAAAAAAACGAAGTTTATCGCTACCAAAAAATATTTAGTTTCAATAGTAAAACAAAAGTCAATCAAATACACCAACCCAACTCAATCCAAAACATCAAAATGGACAAATAGCCACCAATCATCAACCACGAACCACCAACCAAAAAATCTCTTTTTCTAGACTTTATTTTCTTCTTCTACGAAGAAAGAAATTTTTGTTGTTTGTTAAACATTATATAATAAATTTTTAATTTGTTTGTTTATTTATACATATTTTTGTATTTGTAAAAGAAATAAATGCTTTTATTTTTATTAAAATTTAATAATGATCATGATGACTTCTATTTTCATTTTCATATTCATCTATCTCTATGATTCTATGAGTTTTCATAATTCTCAACTGTCAAATTAAAGAGCTTAATAAAATTAAAGAAGAAATTGGTCCTCTAAATGGTCACATGGTAATCATAAGGAAACAAAAATTAAATTACATTAAATTATATTTTCACTTTAAAATTATCAATATGATATAGTAGAACGAATGGATAGAATAGAATATAAATAACAAAATTTATGTATTAATTATATTATATATGGGTTATATCGGTTATATGGTAGAATAATATTATATATGTATATGTATGATGTATGTATTTATGCAACATAAACTTAAGCATGAGTGTTGTCATCTTCAACGAAATCCTTTGCCTGTTCACGTGTAACGCAATCAATGTGACTGACTTTATTTCGAAATCTTACACCATAGAATTTATGCGCATTCTCGAGTAGTTCAGGCCTAAATGTTGTCGTTATAAATTGTGCTGTATCACTCAATTCATGGATCATATCGGCCACTGCTTTACGATGCATTGCATCCAAAGCCTAAAATGAAATAAAATAAGAAATAATATTATATTGACATATATGTATCATGTAATTGAACTGAATGACATCAGAATATTCATTGCGATTGAGGAAGGATACCTTTATAACTTGTTTATAAATCAATACAACAATGTAGTAATATGTAATAAAATTGAAAAAATATAAAATTTGGAAGATTTTACAATGATAATCTAATTTCAACGATTTTAACATTTCACAACTTACAGAAAAAAAAAAACTATACTGTTTAGAGTGATTAATGGTAGCTTTCATATGCTAATTGATCGAATTGATGAGTCAATTTTTGTAGATAGTGTACATTAACTTGATGGTAGTACTATTCCAAACTTTCGCCAAGGGAAACCATCTAGATATAAGATCGAATCATACTCAAGTACACTAGTATATCATATGCGTTTCAGTTTACTCTTATATACCTTAAGCCCACTGCCGAGTTTTAAAACATCTACGCAATATCCGTTTCAGTCACAATGATCAATGTAGACTGTGCAATGAAAAGGAGAAAACAGCATAGCTGTTCCATGCCACTGTGAGGGTCTAATCTGGACCAGACTCCGCCATTTGGGATCCCAGTACCTGGAACCAAAAGATATCCTCCGATGAGGATTCTGGAATTTTTGACGAGGAGGAACTGTGATCACGAGGGTTATTACAATAGGTCTATTGGAGACTTCGGTGACGAGGTGTACTTAATTCCCGACCTATTCTAATCTAATCCTGTTATCAGAGTCGTCGCTTGTATGAACTAGTGCCTTAATTAAAACTCAACTGGATGATATAACGAATCAACTATCTCAGAGTGAGGAACATGAGTATGTAGTAAGAGATAACTTAAAACAATGGCAACTTCTTTGTTGAACTCAAATATGTATTTATGCAGATAAAAATGTACTTCGATGGGACAAAATGTTGTAGTTTCTTGGTGGTAATGTATTGTACTTATGAACGAAAAAATTTTATACTCTTCACGTAGTAAATAGTATTTATAAGTTTGTCACACACAGAAGGAGACATCGGAGACCCCATTAAGCATATACATATATTCTTATCAACATGACGAGACAAGTTGATTTAGCCATGTTCGTCTTTATTTATACAAATTAGTCCCTCAGTTTTTCAGCTAGAGCTCACGAAGCTTTCTTTTCCCCATACGCAATACATTTGTCGGAATCAGCCGAATCGGATCACTAGGAGGGGTACCTCCTATATAAAGCATGAACTTAGAACAATAATCAAAAGATATAAAAGGTGCGTGAAGAGTATTAAAACTTCGCCATAGCCAAAGTTAATCTTCTTTTCACTGGTTTCTATTGTAATTAGAATATCGCGTTAGATTGGCTCTGGTACAAGCGTCGAGTTGGAAACTTGATATCATTAAAAAGCTTGGATTGATCTCAATAAAAATTTATATAAATGAAGACTGCCTATATGGAGTAAGTAAGATGACCTACTGAGAAGAACTTGAAATAATCATTTCGATCAACGACAACTGGTATTAGCAAATCCATCACCATGAAGTTGTATCCTATGCTCAAACAAATCTTCTGTCTAAAGCAACAATCCATCATTGTTGACTTTCAAAAGCATATATTTAAAGAAAATCGGGTTTAGAAACACATAGCTACCACACACCAATTAAACCGTGAAATAGGAAAATATGTATTTCTCTTTTCAATGCTGGATAGATTATAGAAATAGTCTTTTTTGTTTAACGTGAATACCAAATATCATAGTGCCAAGCACAAGAATTGATAAATGTCAATCAACATTTCCTTGGATATATATCCTTACCTACCAAATTCGAGTCATACTTATACCAAAATAATATGGCTCACCCCTTGGATAGATGATAGAGTCTTCTTTTTAACTTGACTTGAATCCTTAATTAGCCCCGTATGGAACACATTGCAAACACAAACAAAGCAGTAAAATAGATAAATCTTTCCGTTTTCGATGCTGAGCTATTTGATATGCTTGAATCATTTGCTTTAGTGAGGATTATCAAATCATTGTCTTGAAGATTTCAATTTCATGTATCCGTTTTTTTTTTCTTTTGTAAAATATCAAATCTCTGTCTAGACTAATAACATTTTCATAAAAACATATTTCCGATATGCCTTGTCTTTATACTTTATGGGTTGGTTGCACAATTAAAAAACAAAATGAAAGTAAAGTTTTATAAACAATAATAATAATTACCTGATCAATTTCATCAAATAGATAAAATGGTGCTGGATCACATTTTTGAATGGAAAAAATTAATGCCAATGCAACAAGTGATTTTTGACCACCGGACAATTGATTCATTTCACGCATTTCGGCATCGATGCCGGTAAATGAGACACGTATCCCAATGCCAGTGAATGCATCCGAATTAGAAACTGCTTCACGTTCAACGTGTTCCTTTTCATTATCCTTAGTTTTTAGGATTAAATAACCAGCACCTTGAGGCACAAGTTTCTTAAAGACTTTTGTAAAGTTTTGAGCAACTTGTTTAAATGTAAATACAATGGCTTCGACTTTTTGCATTTCCAATTGTGTTATTAGCTCACGAATCTTTAAGTCACCAACATCAAGTTCCTCCTTCCGTTTATACAATTTTTCCTTTTGTTCCGAGAAACTTAGAAACTGATCCAAGGCTTTCTTATTGACATGATTGTATTTCATAAGATGATGATTTGCCTTTTCCAATTCCTTAAATAGATTCTTTAAGGACAAACGACTGTAGGTAGCATCGACAACAGGTAGAGCGCCTAAGCTAGCAATTTTCTCTGTGCATTCATCGAATTTCTGATTTAATAGATTCTCTTTAGCTGTCCATTTTTCGATTTTCTTTGAATCCTCATTGATTTTCTCCTCGGCTTCCTTTTCTTTTCGTATATGCGCTTCAAGTTCTTGTTGCAATAATTTCTGTTGTTGTACTGCCTCGTTGACCCGCTTCTCAATATCCTCCAAATCGATATTGACTTTCTTAATTCGTTTCTCTGTTGACATGACTTCAGTTTTACAATTATTCAATTTACGTTTACGATCCTCAACCGAGATCTCTTGCAAGGCTTGTATTAATTCATCGCGCCTCCTAAACAAATTATTGATAAGCAAATTATCCAATTTATTTTTAACCACTTCCAATTGCATACGTTGTGAAAAGGCTTCCTTATTCTCTTGATTCAGGCGTCTTATATCATCATTTAATTGATCGATTTCACGTTGATCTTGCGAAGACAAAGTAGACATTAATTCTTGCTTTAGTTCAGCTTCCAAACCAGATTTCGTACTATTCATAGCCTCTAGACTGGCTTTACATTGGGCCAATGAACGTTCCTTGGGTGCTCGATATTTCTCGATGCGTAGCAGTTCCTCTTTCATCAACCGTATTTCACCCTGAACCTTTTCGAAGACATCCTTCGATTTACCTTGCTTAGTTTCGGTCTTTTGCATTTCCGATACTATGGAATTAATATTGTTCTCTGTTTGTTTTAGCTCATTGCGTAACTTGTTTAGTTCCTTCTCAAAATCCCCAATTTGTTGTGAGTATTCTGTGCGTTTCTTTTGCATTTCCAGCCGAGAACGTGATGTATTAAAATAACCGCCAGTCAAGGAACCCTTCGATGAAACTTGATCGCCATCAAGGGTAACACAATCGAGTCCAGTACTTTTGGCCAATTCTGTGGCACGTTCCAAATTACGACAAATTAATGTTTTACCAAATATATACCTCAGAGCCTTGTCATGCTGTTCATCATATTTAAGCTTGGATATCATGGGTATTGAATCGGGATCCTCTGGATAATCATGAATTTTCACTTGCAAACGATTCAATGGCATAAATGTTACCTCACCAGGTAATTTCAGTTTGTTCATTTCTTTCAAGATTTGTGTACCGACACGATCGGATTCAACTATATGATGAAATAAACGATTGCCAGCAGTAACTTCTACTGCTGTATATATAGTTTTGTCGCAGCTAAAATTCTCAATTACTGGACCATAATAGCATCGAGCAATATCAGCAAATTGACCACCACGTTCCATAAAACTATCCAAGACTTTTCGTACCGAATCACGACCATTTAATATTGGTTTGCCGGCCATACTCCTTAACGCCTGATCAGCCCTAGACAATTCTTCTTTGTGCGTTTGCAATTGTTGAGTCATTTGGGTTTCTTTACGCCACAATTCATTGCGTGTCGATTGATATTGATCTTTTGTTTTCTTCAATTCATAATATTTCTTATTATGTTCGTCGATTTGTAAACGTAATTGTTCCAATTCTGTGGAATGCTCCTCGATCTTTTGTCCCAAATCCTTTTCAGCATTTGCATCTTTCTTCAAATCTTCAACTAATTTTGCATGATGATTGATTTTATCCTTAATTTGCTTACTCAATGATTTCAATTCATTATGGATCCATTTATCACGATCCTCACGTGATGAGAACTGTGAGCCACGTCCTTGTTTTGCATACAATTCCTTACGTTTCTGCTCCTTCAATGCCAATTCCCGAGAACATTCCTCTTCCTTGCGTTTCATTGATTCATATTTTGGTTTGACATCATCCAATTCTTTTTCCTTTTCAGCAATTGTCACTTTCAGCTTTTTGAGTTCTTGGTCGGCTCGCTCCTTGGATTTATTGTCACCTTGTACTTCGTCATTTAGATCAATTATAGTTAAATCCAATTTCGTTTTCTCCCTTAGCAATTGCTGTTGTTCCGTCATTAAAACGGAACGTTCTTCTTTTGTTGTCATTACATTTTTTTTCGCTTCCTTTAGATTCTTTTGAACATCTTTAATTTTCTCCTGGGCTATTTGTATCTCAATATTATATGATTTCTTTTTATCTGATGATGATTTACGTTGAATTTGTAATTCCTCCAGAGCTCGTCGTGTCTCCTTCAATTCGGTCTCATGTATAATATATTCCAGAGTTCGTCGTGTCTTATCCCATTTCTGATATTCTTTAAGTTCTTCTTTTTCTTCTTCGAGCGTTTGTAAACGATCTTCTATAGTTTTCAAATATTCAGAGATTTTTTCAATTTTCCCAACTGTTTCACGTAGAATATTCAATGATTCCTCTTTGCGTTCATCATAGACTCTTGTACCGGCAACTTCTCGCAACAATTTCAAACGATAAGAGTCAGCTGCTGTTGCCATTTGATTGATTTTTCCCTGTTTAACAATGTAATAAGGATTAGAGCTAGAGAATCCGGCCGATTCCAATAGATTGACGACTTCATTGCGCGGCACGACTTTTTTGTTAAGAAAATATTGATCTTTTTTGGCGCCTATCACACGACGCAAGTAAATCTCCTCTTTATCAATCTTAAAATAAATAATACATATAGTCATCACTACCATATATAATTTGGTGTGGTTGTGTTATACATACCGGGACTCGATTATCTGAATTATCGAATATAATCTCGACATATGCTGAAATGACGCGTGCCCCTGTTCCTTCATGCAATAAAGCTTGGCGTTGTTCAGGACGCAAATGTGTAAATTCATCACTTAACACAAATTGTATAGCTAAAGAAGATTTTGCATGTTTATTACAGACAACAATTTTATGATGAATGGTTAAATGCAAAGCAAAACTTACCATAGAAGAAATTACTTTTGCCTGAACCATTGCGTCCCACAACGACATTATGCCTTTTATCGAAAGGTTCAACCACTGTTTGGTCTTTATAGCTTTTGAACCCTTGTATAATAATCTGGAAATTAAATAAATAAATATTTTTATAAGAAAGTAAAACAAACAAAAACAAATTATCCAATTGTCCTTGTAATGAACTGAAAATTTATCTTTACCTGTTTTATATGCATTTTTAAAAAACCAATATTTTTTTCTTGTTATTATCTATTTGTTTTTCTTTTGTTTTGCATTACAAAACACTTGTTAAACACTTTTTATTGTATTTTTTCCTTAGATTTTATTCTTACTGCTTCTTGTTCACATACTTTTCGCTTGTTTATGCGCGCAATTTCGCTTTTCTACACATTGGTCACTCATGCAGTATGCATTCACCATTCACCGTGGTGACAAACGCCAATTGCTGCAGTGTAGCCATTCTACGTAAGTATGTAATGAAACTAAAAGATGGACATTTAATTTATTGAATAAAAGTCACATTTTATTTGCGGAAAATTAACTTGAGTTTTATTTGTGCTTTAATTAATAATGCATTATTTAATCGATTACAGTTATCGATAAATGACAATGGTCATGATAATTTTGATAATAGCTTGATGTCGATAGTTTAGTATTGTTATAGGCCCCAAACACGGTGAGGATGCTTGAATCAATCGATATAGATAAATATGAGCGAGAACATATGCAAGCATAGAATGCAAGCATGCTTTAATTAATCATCTTTTGCAAATAAATTTTGTACGTGAAGGTTGTTGAAAAATGGACACGGATGAATTTTATGATTTTGTATGTTTTTCCAAAAATATAATTTTATGTTCGTAAATATTAATTTTTTTGATGATTTTCCCCTGTTGCCCTCTAGATCAAATTCTTTCAGTTTATTCACTAATTTGTGGTACAGTTTTAAAAATTCAAAACCTGGTCACAGAGGAATTTTATATGAAATGCACAAATTCGGAATACACGGTCAAGCATGCTTGATCAAACATAAATATATCAACATGAAGTTGATTTAACTCAAGCTCAGCTTCAATCGTTCAATCATGGTTGACTCTAGCCAAATTTATCGTTATCGTTATAGATTGATTCAAGTATGACCATGTGTGGGGCCTATACATTTGAGCACGGCTTCACTGTGCCAGCGTAACAACAACAACAATGACAAAGAACAGTCTCAACCTCACCAATAACAACAACGTACTAACAACTAACAAAAACGACATTACAAACGATCATGCCAGCAGTTCACTCCCGCTCGTATTCATCTTCATTTCTCTCTGATCGCGTCGTGAATTTCGATAATTTTTTTTTTTTGTTCCACCGTTTGCTATTTTGCGCGCTTAACACGTTTGCTTGTTTAAAAAAAATTGATTTTATATTACCTCAAAAGTTTATTTTTTTTATTGTTTATTTTGTTGTTAGCATAATCATTAATCATCATAATTAATAATTAGCAAAGCAAGCAAGACTTATAGGCCAAGAAGGCAGTCGGTCAAAACGCAAAGCAAAGCAAGAAAAAAAAAAATAAAATGATATAAGACCGAGGAGCTTAACAACTTGTTTCTGTTGTAATTTTTCTCATTGTGGCTCTTTATTTTTTATAATTTTTATCTCTCTCCTCATCTTGTTGAGCGGCCTTTTCACTTAAAATTCCAAAGGTAAGTTAAAGCGAGCAAACTTTGAGCTGCTCTACACATTGTTTATTTGTTATTAAGATGTTAATAAGTTGATTACAGTTAACAACAATTTTACTTGAATCGAAAATTTTGTCAGAGAATTTCTATGTTTCTACTAATCATGTTAATGTCACCCTCGTTCTTAAGGCTACATAAGAATTAAAAAAACAACAACAACAGTAATTTACAAAATCAGCATCAAAGCTAACAAATAACAATATCAAAAAAAGTGTTTGTGTAACACAAAGTAAAGATTAAATAGAGAAAAAAATAAAAATATGAGAAAACAACAGCAAAACTACTGCTGCTTTTAAAAAATTCAAAGAAGAACGAACAGTTGTTGCAGCGGCAAGAACAATTAACCAAAAACAAAATAAAAGACATCTGCGATATCCTGCACATCTTTCCATTTCCCTTCTCCTTGTTCACTTCCCTTCCTTCATACAACATTTCTTTCAACAAATTCTTTATTTCAATTTTGGTTTTATTTCATTGCATTGTAAGTGCATTCTCAACACACACACATACGCACGCTCGTCATTAACGTCATCATCATTAAGAGATCCTTTCAAGGAAAGGCAATCAAATCGAATCAAATGAAGGCAGAGAGTGGATTTTTGAGGAAGAGAGAAAGAGTGCAGCCGTATATGATTTGCTTGCATGGATGCAAACAAACAAATAAACATGTTGCTATCAACACAGCAGGCGACTATAAAGTGTGGGAGATTGCAGCAGGCTGACTAAGAGAAAAAGAAGTTGTGATCTCGCATACTTTGTATGAGCTCTTGTGTTGTTCGCATGTTTATTTGGTAAGTGAGAAATTCAAGAGAGAGTGGCACAAGTGTTTTTATGCAAATGAGCACTAGAAGTAGAAAACGAAGAAGAAGAGAAGGAGTAGATATTGGGAAACTTGCATTGTTTTTTTTTAATTACTTTAGATCTTCTGTTCGTCTGTTCTTCATGCATCTTTCTTTTTAAATTGAGTTTAAAGGGAATTTGATAAAAAAAAATGATTCATAAGCGCAGATCAAAATTCTTTTTAATTACTCATAAATATATTTACATAAATACATATATGTATGTATGCATGTATGAAAGTATCTGTGTGTGTATGTGTGTGACTAATACGCGATTCTCTTTAAAAATACCAACAAGAATGAAAAACATTAAATGCGATGAGAAGAAAATAAAATTAAAATACAGTATAAAAATGAAGAAGAAGCGCTTGCTGTTCGCTTATTTGTGTTTGTTGAGCACATGCCTTATTGATAAGGAAAGGAATGGAAAGGAATACAAAAGAATGATTTACAAACATACACATATTGTGAATAAGAAAAGAGTGTGAAAATGGTTGTGGCAGGGTGGGTGATAGTGAAGTGGGAATGATCAAGGAATGATGGAATGAGGAGAGATGTGAAGAAGAAGTGGAGAAGCTTAGTTGCGAAGTGTAATGAAAGACCGCTAATTGATAAGAAAGAACGGTCGCTTGATTTCAATTATATGTAGTTCTATATTACATTTACTTTATTTTGTGTATTTGTACATTTGAGTGTGCGTGCATATGGAAATGCTTTCCTGCGGTTCTTCTTACAAGTGATTTGTATTTTGATTTTGTTGTTACTGTTTTTTCTTTTTGTTGTTTGTTATACAGTAAACAAACAAATGAGTGCATTGCGGGTTTTTCGTTTGGTCTTTTTTTTTATTGGTAATGGAATACATAATATACATAAAAATAAAGGCTGGTATTTCTAGGGGTAAGGCAAATGCCCAAGTTTAAGAAGAGGGTTCCAAACATAAACAGAACATTTAGTTCGGCTGTTCACCTCTTAAGAACATTTCTTCTCTCTTGCATACATAAAAGATTTAACAATAATTGCAATAGGCTAAGACAAGACAAGACAGTGTTGTTCTGTGAAGAAGCTATCACTTCCAGTAGTCTGAGAACTCTATGTAATTCCACACACACTTCACGCTGTCTATGACATTAAAACGTGTCTTTTCCAAATTTCAGCTTAATAGCAAAAACACTGAGAGCATAAATTTATCAGCAAACCTCAGACCTCAAATTTGCAGATGTTCTTTACAATTGTTATACTCTTCACGTTAGTGAATAGTTTTTTAAGTTTGTCATGAAGTTTGTAACACACAGAAGGAGACATCGCAGACCACATAAAGTAGATATATTTGTGATCAGCTCGATGAGACGAGTTGATTTAGCCATGTCCGTTTGTCCGTCTGTTCGCACTCCTAGTCCTTCAGTTTTTGAGCTAGAGAGCTGAAATTTGTAGATAGGTTTCTTTTTACCGATCAAGTTCGTGAATCAGCCGAATCGGATCACTAGGGGGGGGAGGGGTACCTCCCATACAAACCCCCTTTTAAATTAATGTTATTATAAGAAAAAGTTTTTTGTTTTTTGATGTATCGAACTGAAATTTGGACACTATACGTTTCTGGTCCATATCCACCAACCATATAAATGTTCCTAGGGTTACCAGGAGAGGTACCTCCCATACAAACCCCCTTTTAAATTAAAGTTCTTATTAGAAAAACTTTTTTGTTTTTTGTCTTATTGACCCATATGCACAAACCATGAAAATTTCAAGACCCTCGGACCACTTGCTGGGGCGTGAAGAGTATTACAACTTCGGCAAAGCAAAAGTTAGTCTTTTTTTATATTTTTTTACAGTAGATTCGCGCTAATAATTAAAACCAGCTGAATATACTTTAATACATTATCGAATAATGTATGTATGTATTTAGTTTCGGTTTGATAAAAATTCAATATTTTAATAGTTTACATTGAACAACAGATAGCCAACATTAGAGATAGGATATACAGGGTAGGCTGATCGCCAAAGAGCGATTGCACACAGAAGCCTTATGGCTCATTGTGTTGCCTTGTTTGGATTGTTCTCAGCTAAGCTGAGTCCATCTTACCTTCATGGAAGACGTTACCGATAGTCTAGGCTACCACAATAATCGTTTTCTGAGTCATTACACCTTCTGATGCCACTTACAACTTACGATAAGGTGGCAATCCAGTAAGAGGTATGGACAGACTATTCATAAAAAAGAAAGACATTTCTATGCACATATCCGAATTGAGCCACCAATGGACCTTTGAGCTGTTGTTCTGTTCGTCATTTAATTATAACTAGTCTACCCGACTTTGCTAAGCACGGTCGAGCACGCATTATCTTGGAGATCTGCTTCTGGTTTAACTTTGTTCATCAATATTTTTAATTTGTAAACAATTATTTTAGAGACGGGAACAATTACTTTAAGTCCTCAGATATCAGAATTCCAAAGATTATTGAAACTTATTAGAATTTGAACACAGAGTAAACCAAGTTTTTATCAGTTAACACAAACAAAACATAAGAACTACTCACCCTACCCAACATTATCATTTTTATGTGGTTAAGATCTCTATATCCCAGCTTCAGAGAACCGAAGTTAAAATATGTATCTATCATGTGTTATTATAACAATTTTAAATTCCATTTATGAATGACAAATTTATTCTTTCATGGGAAAATTTCTTTAAATGATGAAAAATGAAACTAGTACAACTAGTACAGATAATGGATGACATACAAAATATTTTATGTATATGTATATACTGTACTTAAACATATGTCTGTATGATTTGATGTACATTACATACATATTACATGCATACATACATACATATGTGAGTGTGTGGCAATACATACAATACATACATATATTTATACTATTTACAATATTTAAGAATCTAGTGAACTATGCTCCCCCATATGAAAATTATTGTAGTTTTTTACTCAAAACTGGCGCTCTAAATTGAATGTTGAATAAAATATTGTACAATAAACAAAGAAACCAATGATTAAAGAAATGGAGGGGGAGATATGGAGATAGATCGGTGAATGGATGGATGGATGAATGGATAGATGAATGTGAAACGCAGAGAACAAAACAAAAAATTATCTACGAAAATTCACCCAATGCATTAAATGGAATTCAATGACACTAAGTATAGAGACACATTGTGTGTCATTCGTATATAAATCCACCAATAAACAAACACACTCCGTCAACAATCAACAGAGATATAGGCAGTCAGAAGTACAGACAGACATACAGACAGACTGGCTGACACACTGACTGACAGACAGATAGACAGTCAGATGGATAAGAAAAGAGGAGTGAGTAAGTACCCTTTAACTTTTAATACATTTCAGTTTTCAATTAATTTTAATTGAATCCCGAGTTCAACCAACCAACCAACAAACCAAGCACTTCACTTAAAAAAAAGAATTCTAAAGTGGCAGAAAAGTTAAAAAAGCAAAAATAAAACAAATAAACAAAACAATGATCTGACTGATCTATTGAAATAATAAAATAATAAATAACAACTGCAATAATAAGAAGAAGTAATGCTGCATTAGTTTTTGTCTGTTGATCTACTATGAATATCAACATGATTATTATCAATATTATTTTAGTCATCAACATCATTATGAAATATGTTAATGTTTCATTAATTTTTCTTACCCCATCCAATCCTCAATGATATATGACATACTCGTAGTATGTTTTTATGTCGTATTTGTCTACATCTAAAACCATATAAATTTATCAGTGAATTATATTTTAAATGTAACTTACAGTTGTACATTACCGTTGAAAGCTTTTGCTTTCTTCTTTACTACACTTATTTATCTTTTCTTAGTCATCATCAGTGAGCAATTGGCTGAGCGATCGATGAAGACTAGAGAGTAGTTTTACCGTTTAGTAGTAGGGGTCAATCACATACTCATTTACTCAGATAGCAAGGCTGCACTACAGGCCGTTGAGTTCAAATCGAAGATTCCAGACTCCGCCATCTTGATTTCCAGTACTTGAAACCAAATGAAATTGCAGGTTTGCCTGCAAAGAAGGTTCTGGAATTCTTGATGAATACATACCAGCAGTGTTTGAAAAACTGGCAGCATATTAGCAACATCACCGAAAAATGTGCTACCGTTGTGCTCCGAAAATCTATTTTTTTTTTTGTTAAAGTAAATTTAACTTTTGCTATGCTGTGCACAAAGCAACAGCACAGCATTCAGACATTTAAGTCTTTTAGATTTTCTGTGGTGTGCTGTCAACTTTTCAACAGCACAGCGGCAGCACAACATTCAGATATTTTCGTTGTGCTGTGCTGCCAACTTTCCAACAGCACAGCATAGCCACAGCAAATGAAATGAAAAAACTGCAGCATTTTTAAATCCTGCATACCAGAATATCGAAGGAACTGTAATAACGAGGGTTGTCACAATAGGATCACTGGTGACCGCAGTGGTGAGTGTATTTAGTTCCTGCCCTGACTTTAATAGAGGCTACCGTCAACTCATCAGTTGACTCTCAATTATTCTCACCTACTGCTTCACATCTGCATTACCTGTGACTACTTAATTCATTAGTAATTAGAAAAAGGGCTAGTGAATTACTATCGAAACGGGGAGTATTGCCATGTAGCATACTGCAGGGTATTTTATTCTATAACTAACAGGTATGGAAACATAAATTACTATTAATTTGGTTAATCCTTCATAGGATTAACTTTTTTAAACGTTCATTTTGTGGAGTCTCTGTTAAGAAATTTTGACATATGAAGGTCTCTGTGTATATTGTCTTAACGAATATATCATAAAGCAAGTACGTACTTATAAATGTTATTTTTTCGACAGTACATGACATTATTTTATGAAAATCTTTTGCTCTCAACGTTATATATCACGCTTTAGTATACCTCACTATTTTTTTCCAATTTTCTCTTTTCAATAGTTCATTATTTTGTTATGTCCTCACTCTTTTGTATTGTAGGCGTTTTCACGATTTTCCTTTATTTTATATTATCTGCTATGCGAGTTACCATATATGGTACATGACTAACTCATCGCCATTTTGCTTGTGTTACTCATTCAATTATATATTCGGATTTTTTTTTTTTTTATTTTTTCTCACAGGGTTATGATTGCCTCTCCTGGTGACTCCCAGCAATGATCTTTCTATTGCATTTTGAGACAACTCACAAACTATGCATTGTTTGCTTGAGAAAAGTCAATGTTTCATATATGTATATTTTTGAAAGCTAAAAAATATCTTTCAATTTTCTAAAATTCGACCATCCCAGAACACCAATTCCTTAGACCATTACATTCGCTTGGTTGGTTGATTGTCTTTACCAATTATAGTTGGTTGGTGTCACTAGTCCATTAAAATAAAAATATATACTTGAACTTTCATGTACGTACGAGTATGTACTTAGTTTGAAAAAAGCGTGGGCTGATTTTTTAGTATTTACAACTATTGTATGTCCCATATACAAATCCAAGTATCAATGTTCCGAAGCTTCATCATCTTAATTTGTCTCTTGTCATATTGAGATTAGCCCAATCACTACTATAAAGGGTGTGGTGGAGTTAGGTTCGTCTTAGTCCTCTGAAGATCCACCAAATTTCAAAAAAAGGGTCTCGAATCCAAAACCTAAAAAACGAAATCTTTCTGCTACAGGGCGAACAATCGATCCTTGAACTCTTTAAAGAAGAACTGTCGTCTTCCATTTAGTTCAACCCCGTTAGTTATTAAACAAACCCCCGGGAGCCACATTTGGCTTTGCTGCCCCTGGGCCTCCGATGAGCTTAGTCCACTAGTGAGTTAATAATAAATGCAAATAAATTTGTAAGTTCGTTTCCATACACTTCAGTAAATGAGTAACCACTTCCATGCAAACACGCACTCACCGGAAACCACATTTGCCTTGTCGGATGTGTATGTGTCACATATACACATCCGTACACACATTTGTTGTGTATACTTTTCAATCAAAAAATAAAGCAAAATAAAAAATCACCAGCAAAATCATCAGTAGCTTTAAAAAAACAACAAACAACAATAAAGATGAGAACAAAGCTTATATGTATAGTAATAAGTGTGTGAAAGAAATCAGAGATATGTGGAGGAGGAGGAGGAGGAGGAGGATAGAGAATGGAAGTGAGAAAGATTTAAAGATATATGTATGTAAATGTACATTTGTATATTATATATAAATATTTATGCATTGCATTAAATTGAAATGCGTTGTTGTTCTACTTTACCATTCTTGTTATTGCTATTGTTGTGTATGTTGTGCGCTTGACTTCATCTTCTGTAGGCAGATTACTTAATTAGCATTCTACAATATATACAAGAGGGAAGTTTCAAATGTACCCAACTAGCCCCAGCGTGATAAAGCTTAAGATAGAACGAGATAGGATAGGATACCATAGATAGGCAGGCTGCCCGCCACAAGGCGGAGTTCAACTCAAACAATGATGCTTTGTGATGAATCGATTGCACTGCTTTTAATTTTAGTATTCACCTTACACCTTTCCGGCATAGAAGACCATACGTTACTACCGGCATCGCTTTCGGGATCTTTATATCTACTGAACGTCCTTACCACGGCAGGTTGACAACACAGCACGGGAGTAATTAAGCTTAACTTAAGTTTAAACGCTCAATGGTGAATATTGAAGCCAAAAGCAATCCACAACGTATTGTCGTCTGTTACAATAGGTACAACTGAAAGCGGATATCTGTACGGTTCGCTATATAAACGTTTAATGTTGGAAAACGCCTTCAGAAGGCAAAGGGAAATCACTGAAGTACATTATCAGAATATCATATAATAATGACATTAACGTAAAAAAAAAAATACTAATTAAATGATTTTATTTAAGTAAGGATGTTCTGTCGTCTGTCAAATCTTGTAAGCTGAGTTATGACCACTTCTTTATATCCGATTGATCAGGAATTTCGCATACACCTTTAGTTCTGTTGACAATACAATATGCATTGATCAGTCTAAAATAAAATCGTTGGGCGGGTTGAATTTCTATTTATTATCTACAGTCAGCCGCTCATATCATTCATTATAGGTATGATTTGGATGCGTCTTCTCAATAGACAACTTGCTATACGTCGCATATTAAGTGAAGTTTGGGACATCATCATGACAATGCACACCAGGTTCATACATGTATCTGGGACTATGTTGGGATTTGCCATTGATGGAATTATTCAAAGTTGACATGTGTACATATTAATATATAATGGATCGAATAACATTTTGCACTTTTTTTTTAATTTTATTCTAGTCCTAATATAATAATTGTTTACCGGCCCGTGAGCCCCGGGCCTCCACAAAACTTTATTTGACCCACTTTGAGGGCTTCACAAACCTTCATTTGATTTTTTCCCTCGTCTCTGTCAGTAAAGCTGGGCCTCCACTTTTTGCATTGCCTCGGACCCCCACACACCTAAATCCGACCAAGCATGAAAGTGATGACTTGACCGTCCACTGGCGTTTAAATAATTCTGCCTGCCAAGCCCCTAATCTGTACTAAAATTATGTATTAATTTGTCAAAGTGTAATAGTTTTTCGAAAAGGCTCGTAGATTTTTTCTCTTTCAAAACGGAAGGTTTGTTTATTGTTCAACTAAACATTATAATGCGGCGCTTGCAAAAAGCACGGAAGGTATTCATTTATCGGAAGTTATTTCAAAATGATTTTGTAATCAATCAGAAAAAAAAACCAAAATATATTTCGAAAGAATTTAATTAGTGAACTTTTAGATAGAGAAGAGCGATAGCAAAACACCTTGTCACTGCAGACTCAATTTGGTCTATTGTAACAAACCCCATAATTGCAGCTCCTTCGATAGTTCGATAGATATTAGTTAAGAATTCCAATATTTCCTTCAAAGATAAGTCTGCAATTTCTGTTAGTTTAAGTTCATGATTGTCTCGTTATCTGGTCCAAATTATATTCATTGGTACAATGGTTAGCCAATGCTTTGCCGTTTCTTTATCTCTATAACATAAAATAATACTAATACTATAAGTGTTTTGGATACCTTTCCGAGTTAGTCTCAGTATGTCTTGAGTTCTTTTGCGAGAATTAGAATTATAAGGCAATGAAGTGCATTGTTTTTCGTATATTTATTATTTCCATCAAATATTGGTGCGATTATCATTTGAACCATTGAACAGATAGGTCATGGTGGCACCCAAATAAAATGAACAAAGCCATTTTCTGGTAGTCTTTTTAGTAATACATATTGAGCTCTAAACTAATCATATATTCTATATTACAACGATCGGTTTGTCTCTGGTACTTGTGGTACTACCCTCGTACATATGGTAGTTGACTTCTTTTTAACACTTTGAGTTTTTAGTATGCGTAAGCATTTTTTTGTTTATGTGTAGGTTTGTTTATGTTTTATTTATTTATTTTATTTTTCATATGAGAAGAGGATCATGCTCCCCTATTTTATTTGCTATGTTGAAAAATATAAAAATAAAGGGTTAGAAATGACATACTGAAATTACGAGTATGCATCTATGTATGTATCTAAAACTGAAGCTTTAACACAAGAATATTTCATTTTGTATTATTTATTTAGCCTATCAAATTAAATAAAAGAAAATATATACATAATAAAAATAATAAAAAATAAAAAAAATTGTTAAACAAATACAAAAACTAAACTGACTAAAGAATGACAGCAACATGGTATGGTAATCTCTTGTTGTTAGTGTTCAGTGGGTATGGATGGTGCACTTCGTTTATTTGGATTTATTACTTCGTTGACTTCAAACATTCACTAGTTGGTTCAGCTCTAACCTCGCTATCTCGGTCGGTTGAAACAAATTTCGGAAGCGCGTTTCAATTCAATTTGCCTCTTATTATCACAATTTACAAGAATATATTTTTTGTTTAAAATATTTAATAAATACATTTATTAATATTAAATAAAAGCATAATTAATGAATTTTCAAATGAAATCTTTCCATTACAGTTTATAATGGAGTCGGATACGGCATTATTATTGACCACAACAGTAGCATCATCGTTATCAAAATCATCAACAGAAGGTTACAATTCGATTTATCCACATTCGGCAACACTTTTTGCAGCGATATGCGCCTGCATTTTTGTTACAATTGGGGTTTTTGGTAAGTAATAATCAGATCTAAATTGGGATTAAGATAAATCAGTACAAAAAGTTCGGTTCGATTCGGTTCTACTAAAGATTAGATGGTATATATAATATGTAAATAATTTCACACAACAAGAAGAGCGGATCTCTTGACAAGTTATATTGTATTGGAATAAAATGATTGTTCAAGAATGAACATAAATATATGATCTATAACGACAAACATTCTGCGGGATGCAAAATAGGGCATTGCCGCAAGATATCGGCATTCTTTCTTCAACAATACATACAAGGTCTGTCGCAAAGTAAACGAGATTTTTTAAAAAATTATATATATCGTATATTATTATTATTATCGTTGGGGGGATGTTGCACTGCGACCTATAAGATCTATTATGCCCCCTTCATGGACTTAGAGTGTTTCTCCTAGCCCAATTCTCTCGATGAATTATAGTATTGGTCCTACTTCACAGAGTCTGAGTTCGTCCTCGGTTAAGGTGAATTCTCCAATTCCTTCTCTTGTGCATCAGGGCAGGGAAAGTTCCTATCACTTGTAGTGCGGTCTCGTCCTCTTCCCTGTAGAACATGCAAAGACAATTGGAGAAAATTCCCAGTTTTGTTAGGTGATAATTCAGCATACAATGTCCTGTTAATAATCCCATAATGATTCTCAAGTTGTTCTTCGTTAGATTCATATAGTCCTTGTAGAGTTTTAGGTTGTGTGTCCCTAGCGCTAATTTGAAGTGTGATAGCCCCGGTAATTTTTCACAGTATAATTTTCTTTGTTTCTCCTCTTCGTCCCAAATAATACGGGAAATGTTACCCGATCCTAATCCACAGAATGGTTCGGGCCCCACAAATGGAGTTAATGCTCCTTTCCTGGCGAGTTTATCTGCCATTTTGTTTCCATTAATCCCTACATGACCCGGAACCCATAGAATCCACACCTGATTGAGTTGACCTAGGATGTTCAATGCACTCCATCACCAGTTTTGATGTGACTTGGTGAGATTTGAGTGCTTTGATAGCTGCCTGGCTGTCAGTCAGTATTGCTATTCTGCGGTTCCGGTAGTTCCGTTTGAGATTAAAGTGCGCACACCTATCTATCGCGTACACTTCCACTTGGAAGATAGAAGTGTTCTTACCTAATGGCTCATAGTATCTTTTCCCTGGTCCAAATACACCCGCTCCGGTTCCACCGTCGGTGAGGGAGCCGTCGGTGTACCAAGTCATCATGTACTGGTTTACCTTGTATGTTTCTGATACACATTCCCAATTTTTCTTGTTACTAAGCTCAGTTTCTCAAAGCTGAACGTTGGGAGTATTGAGTCCCTTGTCATCGAGATTTCAGGAAGATGCTCAGTGAGAAGTTGTGTCTTTCTTTGGTTCAGATAACTACCTGTACTGGTGTTGTTCCCAGCTACCCTCAAAATCGCCCTCCTCGCTTGTGACTGGATATAGATATGAAGAGGAGTGAGTTCCAAGTGTACCTCTATTGATGCCGTAGGACATGTTCGCATAGCTCCCGTTATACATACACACGCTAAAAGTGTTAATTACTGTCTGCTGCTTCGTGCAGTTTTCCCAGACTAATGCCCCGTAGGTTATCATTGGCCTGACAATTGCTGTGTATATCCATCGCAGAATTTTTGGTGTGCAACCCCAACTTTTACCCGCAATAGCTCTACACGTCATGAAAGTTTTGATGGCTTTCTGGTTTACCTCCTCAATGTGGGTTTTCCACAATAATTTTTGGTCTAAATGGATACCCAAGAATTTTGCTTCTTTTTGAAGTTCTATCTCTATACCGTCTAGACGAATAGGTTTAAGATGCCTAAGTTTATACTTCCGTGTAAATGGTACTACCGTCGTTTTTGCTGGTAAAATGACAAACCATTGTTTTCTAATTCTACCAAAAGCTCGTCTACTACTATACACCACATAAGTGATGGTGATGTCCCTGTGGACAACCCCGTGAGGTGTTAGCGATTATACTTCCTGCACTAGTTGGTATTTCTACCCTCCTGGTATGAAGCATATTACTCATCCAAGAAGCTAGAGTATTGTCAACCCCTCTTCTTGTAAGAGCTCTTCTGATAGCGCCGTTTCCTTCTTTTCTAAGCTATCCTGCAGTGAGTTCGTCAGTTGATATAGAGCAGTTTCAGTGGAATGCCCTGCTCTATAGGCATGCTGACATGAGTGCAGCGGATTTCGTACTAAAACTGTAGTCCGGACAACTTTCTCTAAAGTTGTAAGAACAAAGGATGTTAGGCAGATTGGCCTGAAGGATGTAGGATGAAGTGGGGGATCCTTCTTACCTGCCTTTGGCAAAATACCACCTTTGCCCTTCTCCATACTTTAGGTATATAACCTAGCGCTATACTACATCTGGCTAATCTCGTAAGTGGACCTTATAGCTGCTCTATGCCTTTCTGGAGTAAGGCAGGAAAAATCCCGTCTACTCCAGGTGATTTCAATGGTTTAAAAGAATTTATTGCCCATCTTATCCTACGCTCCGAGCAGATTTCGTTCGCTGTGATCCAGTCATTCCTGCCCACTCTACCCAGGTTAACAGTATATTCTGTCCCTGCCGCCATGAGTGTGGAAGATCCTGGAAAGTGTGCGTCTAGAAGTAATTTTACCCTCTCTTCTTCGTTTTCCCTGTAGGAGCCATCTCCTTTTTTAAGGTTGGTAGATGATATACTACTGCCTTTGGCTAACACCTTGTAGAGTTTTGATACCTCAGAGTGTTAGAGTCCTTCTGTATTCAGTCCAATCCCCGGACTTAGGGTAATGCTATGGTAGTCCCTAGTTGCTCCCATATGTCTCCCTCAGCCTCTAAAATAAACATGGAGTATTCGCGAACAGAGCCAGGTCCCCTAGTGGCAATTTTGCCAAAGTGAGAAGATTTTAATTAAATATCATCGTTTTTTTCTATGATCTTATAAGATTTTATTGGATAATACTAAAAATGATCCAACAATAATAATCAATCAAATAATTAATTCTTTAGAGAACTTTAAATTTTTTAGATGGCATTTATTCAGTTTTATATATCATATGTCTATCAGGCTTTTGCGATTTCAGAAGATTCTTTTCGAACATATCAAATAAATTTCAACATAGAAACTGCGTTAATATCTAAAACTTACTTTTTTAAAAATATTTAATTTATTTTACTCCAACATATTAAATGAGCATCATGCTCCTACGGCTATTAGTAACTTTAAGTCCATTACAATATTAACTGTGAACTAGGATAATGCGTGCAACATCCATAAAAATAAGAAAATTTAATCTTTGAAATTATGAAATATGTAATAATATTAAAAATTGAGAAATTTTACACACTGAGAGTACCAGTTACAAATCCTTGACACAGATTTACATGCTCTGGTGATTGGATTTTCGGGAAAACTCAACTTTGTTGCTCAAAGATTTCTAGTATTGAATAAAATTTACATTCATTAGTGATTACAATAACTTGTAGACCTGATATCCTAAATGAGGTTTCGAATAAAGATTGTAAAACTATTGAATTATTGTTATTGTATTACAGAAGATTGTATTTTCTTTTTTTTTTTTTGAATCAATGGAACTTAAAACTACTCATCATGTATTGTGAGCGCTGAGTTTGTATGTGTATCTTAAGAATCTTCTTGTATATGTTTTTGTTTAAAACTAAACAAAAATACACAAAAATAAAAACAAAACAAAAAATAGGATTTAGTCCGACTGTTGCTGTGTATTTTTCTTGAACTAGGCACCGCAGATCTGTTGGAAGGCCTCCGCCACGTTATTTCTCCCGACTTTCAGTCCAGGCATTGGCAATCATTTGTTTTGTCTTTGATACACCTTCGTTATAATCTTCTTCATGATGTTCACCAGAGCTGCATCGGGGTTCTTTTCATCTATCTTACGATCCATTTTTTATTTTTTGAGTCACACGCTGCAATATGGTAGTTAAATGAGACCATTGCTCTGCCGGTTTAGACTTCTTTAAATAAATAGCAACCATATCGGTTTTGATTTTGCGATAGCTGCCTTCAATATCGATTTTCTCGAGCTGATTATTGAGAATAAGACTGTAGTCTTTGCCATTTAAGTCGCGCACATATCGCACATATTTAACTAAAGTGTTATACAACTCAATATTTTTCAATTTTGATTTTTTGTTAAAAAACAATACACAATGATCATCCCCAACGCCTGTAAAAGTCTGGTATTTATTTCTTTACGCTTTACCCAACAAAAATACCATTCCTTTTCTTTCTTTTCATATGTCTTCAACGTGAGCAAAAACAGTTTTTTACCTCTACTGAAAAATTGAAAATTTTGAGTTGTAAGTGACAGCAACCTCTTCCAAGTTCTGTACACCATTAACAGTGATGAAGAGCTTTACAAATTTGTCACTCTGATCCCAGGCGTATTCTGTTAAATCGATGCGATAGCGTTTGACATCACCTCCACTGGCACCATGGGATGCAGCTTTTGCTCGGCGGCAAAACGTTCCTTCATGTCAAGAGTAACTTCTTCATGCTCAATTTCCGCTTTTGGAGCTAACAAAACCTGGCGAACTCGGGTGCAGCAACTCAGATATTTCAAATCTTTGTTTGACATTTTGTAGCTGCTTCTAGCAAGTTCTAATTTCAATTGTGTGCCGCTTATAAATCTGCCAATGAGTTTATATTATATTAGTTCAGTTTTGAATGGATTTAGATATAGACACGATAAATAATTTTAGAATAAAATTGAATAGAATTCAACTGAGTTCTCTGCTGGTCATGACAATAAATTTAGGCCTCAAGATAGTAAAGAAATCGGATGTATGGTATTAAATTAAAAAAAATTACTTTTCCATTAAAAGTTTCCGAATATTTTAAAGTAATAGAAAGAAAAGTAATTTTTTGGTTTTTTAAAAAAATTCTAATCTAATTCTTATCCAAATTTGGTATTAAAAGGTAAAAGTTATTACATGAATAGTTTTAATTAATAAAATATTTTATATATTATAAATCCAGATTTGATCTTGATCTTGTAGGTCTTCAGATGCTTACAAAATTTATTATTGTACTAGCTGTCCCGGCGTGCTTTGCTACACCCCGGCAAAATTTTATAAAAATCGGCTTTGGCTAATATCGACCGATTTTGAAGGTAGATTTTTATAAAATAAACGCTTTATGTAACTAGAAGCTTGCTACAATACACCAATACACAACCGCACAGATTAAAAGACGTTTACGATTTTTTATATGTATAGATAGATTTATATGAAGATCCTCTTTAACTTCATATCAAAAGTTTTAAGTTTTTCTATATTGTTTTATATTATCAACAGGTAATCTGATAACATTAATAGCGCTACTGAAAAGTCCTACGATACGTGAACATGCTACAACAGCCTTCGTTATATCTCTGAGTATATCAGATTTATTATTTTGTTCATTTAGTTTGCCATTAACTGCAGTACGTTTCTTTCAAGAGGTAAGTAATGTGAATGATATTATACAAAACAGGATCGGTCCCGAAAATATCAAGAAAAATATATAAAACATATTTAGAATAACATTATAAATAGTTAAAATTATTCTTATATGTATGAAGTATGTGGACCCGTTCTCTCTTTTCGGTAAGTCTTACTATAGAAATGAGGGAACCTTATTTAAGCACCACATTGCTTTCACTTTTAACTTGCCAATTGTTCAAATTAGCGATCCATCAAGCTTCTTTGCATTTGTGAAATCGAAGTCCTTTGTTGCCAAGTCGGTGCTGTGCCGCGGCGCTTTGTGGACGTGTAGTGGTATGAAGTGATGTCGTAATGACCCAGGCAACAACTGCTACTTATTATTAACTAATAACGATCTGCTTGAGAGACATATTCTCACTTATTCTTCTGCACATTGTCATCATTTTGTGATCGATGTTGTCTTGTTATTCCCGAAATATTTACATTGTTCGAATGTTTAAGACATTCAAAAACTCTCCTACCATAGTTTTTTTCACATACCAAACATGGGTTCAAATTACCAACGATTTGCACACCATTACTCTCCGAAAGTAACTGACCGGTTCGAATTCTGTAACTAATATCCCCCACTACATATTCTGATAAAACTTGTACCCTTCTACCTCGTTGCTGCTTGATACTTTTAAAACAGACCCTAAATATGTACATATGAACATAAGTATAAGACAACTCATTCGGTGATAATTCAATTTTTTTTTTTTAAATTCCATTTATATAGAGATGGACAATGGGCCCCACATTATGTAAAATATTTCCAGTGATCTTCTATGGTAATGTTGCAGTTTCATTACTTAGCATGGTGGGCATTACTTTGAATAGGTAAATTATTAAACCATTTGAACCATTCTAAAGAAAAAATTATAATAAATGTATTACTAATATTTGTATTTCTGTGACAAAACATTTTAGATATATACTTATTGCTTGCCACAGTAGATATGCACAGATCTATAAATCAAGGTATATAATATTACAGTTAATCTTTGTTTGGGCAGTCTCATTTTTACTTTTGGTAAGGTTTTTTCATTGTAACTCGTATCCTTGTCGAAGATTTCATTAATTTCATTTAATCATTTTTCTTTTAATTGCCAGTTGCCACCCATTTTAGGAATTTGGGGTGAAATGGGTCTTGATCCAGCGACTTTTTCCTGTACAATCTTAAAGAAAGAAGGCAAATCAATTAAAAAGACCTTATTCCTAATTGGGTTCTTATTACCATGCCTTGTTATCATAATATCATATTCCTGTATCTATATAACGGTATTGCATCAAAAGAAAAAAATGAAAAGTCATGCAAATTTTCAATTATCGGGTAAACAACAACATCAACAACAACAAACGAATTCAGCATCGACAACAGCAACAACAACCTATACGACAACAACAAGCAGCCGTAAGGCACGCGAAGACAATCGTTTAACCGTCATGATGGTCACAATATTCTTATGTTTTCTTATATCCTTTTTGCCGTTAATGTTGGCAAATGTCGTTGATGATGAACAGAAGACCTCATATCCATGGTTTCATATTATTGCTTCAGTTATGGCATGGGCATCAAGTGTCATTAATCCAATAATTTATGCAGCAAGCAATCGTAATTATAGGTAAGTAAGGACATCATCACATACGTATGTATTATTAAAACGGAGTGGAGGTTTGTTTTCTCAGTGAGGGCGGCCAGTACTAGACTGGGATTTCCGAAGAAGAGTAGGAGTAGACAATCAATAACTTTCTCTGTTCATATCCAGCACTATCAAAAAGTAGGTTTTGAATATTTCGTTCATACTTCATCAATGAAACTAGTCTTTCAGATCGAACTTAAATATACCTCAACTAATTATAGCCGTACTCGTATACGGATAATATGTTTCAACCAAAGTTACTTCATTACTAAAAGAGGTAGTCTCTCTTATTCCTCTATAGTTTATATACATTTTTGGTTAAAGCTAGAAAACGTCACACTATGGAATGGTAAAACCAGTAAAAATAGGATTACCTATGGCTATGCCAAAGTTTTAATACTCTTCACGTCTCTCTTAGTGGCTTGAGGGTCTTGAAATTTACATAATTGGTATCGTCCAAATTTCAAGTCGATAGTACAAAAAAACAAAAAAGTTTTTCTAATAAGAAGATTAATTTGAATCTGGGTTTGTATGGGAGGTATATAATATACTTTACGGGGTCTCCTTCTGTGTGTTACAAATTTCATGACAAACTTATAATACAATTTACTGCGTGAAAAGTATAACGACAAGTGACACAACACATATTCAATAATTCAATTGAATTGATCAGATTGTTCGGTTTGGGTTTTAATATGGATACGGGACCCTATTACTAAGCTTACGATGTCCGTCCGTCCGTCTCCTGCTCTATCTCATGAACCGTTATAGGTAGAGAGTTGAAATTTTCACAGAGTATATAGAAGCATTGTTCTTTAATTTAACCTTTTGTTTACCGATTTTTTTTGTAGTATACTTTAAGCTGTTAATTGGGCTATTATCTCATGAACCGTAATATGTAGAGAGTTGAAATTTTCACATTGTGTGTAATTCACTTGAGTGTAGAACGACAAATACTAAAAATACAAATTTTTAGAAGCATTGTTCTTTAATTTAACCTTTTGTTTAACATTTTTTTTTGTTTTTGTAGTATACTTTTAAGCTGTAATTGTAGTATACTTTTAGGCTGTTAAATATGCACATAATTTAATATTTTAAGCAAAAAATCTTGTACGTTGGTACGGAACCCTCCGTGTGCGAGTCCAACTCACACTTGGCTGATTTTTTACATATTACTTATAGTATAGCCCGATTGGATAAATTTATTTTCTGTGAACCGAAGAAGTTAATATTATATTTATATATTGAATTACTTATTTTAAATCTAATTTTATTTTTTCCAGAGTTGCATATTATAAAATATTTGCACTATTAAAATTTTGGGGTGAACCATTATCACCAATGCCAAGTAGAAACTTTCACCAAAGCAAAAACTCAAAGGAATTCTCGGGAGTCATACGTAGTACACCGTTATTTCATGCTGTACAAAAAAATAGTATTAATCACCAAATGTGCCAAACATATTCAGTATGATGTGGACTGGACCAGACTCATCGTCGTCGTCGTCGCCACGGGCTTATCACATCATTGTTGTTGTCATCGTCTTCGTATTAGAATTTAGAATTGATTTATTATTATATTTATTTAATGATTATTATTTTTTTTTTTTAATTTATACACGAATCCCATAGCAAAGTTTATGGTTTATACTTACATACATATATATGTTAAATTATATATAGATATAGGTTATATCTATATATAAGATCGATTAAATATATAAGTTCTTTTATTGACAAAAAAGGATTAAAAAATTCCTTAAGTGTTTTCATTTTTATACATTTTTTTGAGACAAACAAAAGAAAATCATAATATTTATTATATTAGTATAGATAGATAACGTTTGTGTAAATTGGGTGTTTGACTGTTTTATTCTTTCATTCTTTCCTCTTCCTCCCCTTGCACATCAACAAAGGCACACGATGCTTGCCAATACACATACCCACACATACACCTTAACTTAACTAGATCACATTCATTAATAATAATAATATAGTATAGGAAAAAATTTCGAGGTGGAAAATACATCTTGGTTTTGGCGCAAATTGGACCACGGGTGTACAATTATTTATTTATTATATTTATTTGTTGCTACCTTATAATTATTAAATTACAAGCTAACAAAATATATGGGACAGTATCATCTATGGCTATCAGCTCAGCACCGTTATATAGCAATGCAAAATGAGAAACAAGAGATTGAGATAAATAAATGATGAGTGCAGCAGACTTAAGTCATTATTAAAAGGTATTAGTGCATCATCATGAGTCAAATAAACCTTAAAACTAAACAAAAAATTACTTCTAATAAGATTTCTGACTTTCTGACTCGAGTCTGCATGCCGTTTGTATGAGCAATCTTCCTTTTTGACATATTGCCCATTACCAAACGTGCAAGTCCTGGTCGCAGTTTTTAGTATCCAGATGTCGAGTTGGTTTGTCAACTTAGTTTATATCTTTTCTCTCGATCAAATAAATAATGCAATTCTTTTCTATATAACAGCATCGAACGCTTCTCTTCAGTTTCGCTTTTATTATAATTCGGATTCAAAATCATTCATATCAGTAACTTATAATACCACTATTCGAGTATAATCTGCACATCAGTGTATCAGTGCTAAGATCCAAACGGTGTCCACCGGTCACGCTGAAAGGCACTCAAGCCCCCCAAAAATCTTCTGTTAAGTACTTAAGCATGTTTCTGGATCGCCGTTTGACGTGGTCTAAGCATGTGAATATTATTACAGCTATTTGCAGAAATAAACCGAATAAACTAAGGTGGCTCATCCGACCCGGCAGTACCTTGAATCTGTCTACCAAGGTTACGCTGTATAAGGCCAAAGTTAGACCACAATTAACCGAGTCCTGATCATGCAGAACAAAACTCTTCTTAACATCACGGACAAGAGAATGTCAATACATCACGACCTAGGAATCCTAACAGTTAATCAGCAAATTAATCGTCATACCAGTATACAATGATGCACTGAATGTACATTCCAATCCTCTAGCTTGGGTCCTCACAAGAAATGACTGCCCTTCGGACCTACTACATAAATAGAAGCATTAATTAAATAATTGTTAACTTAATTTTTACTCACTGTCAATGTATCAAAACTATCCCTTAATATCGTTCTATTAACGTTTGATTGGAATTAAAATTAAATGGTATAAAACAAAATATATATAAATAAGATGGACAACATGAAACTGATTCTACATATGGAATTTTAGCTTTCGACCTCTTCAATAGTTTTCGAGAAAAAGGCAATAAATCATCAGAGTATAAAGAATGGGATTTATAAGTATTAAGATCACTAAGTTCATTATTCAAAATTTGTTTTCGTAAATCTAGTTTTACCAATAAGAATGTCGTCCTCTAATTGATTTGCATCAAATGAAATTAGAGAATAATTAAGTACTCTACTAAATTGCGACCTCCCCAATTCTTTAGTTTGTTAAGCCGATCAGTGTTGAGTTGGTTGAGTGATTTGCGCTGAGCTCAACATGAGTGTGCTTGTGTATTAAAGTCAAGGTAGCCGCTCGCTCCTTAAATGAAGGATAGACTTTGAATTTATCATATTCCCTTCATATAACGAAGACCAAATCAAAGATGCACATAATCTCTGTCTCTGGTAAAGAATAATGAGTAGCAACAATTCCAATAGCTTATCAATTGATCAGAAAACCTGTGCCATTCGATTAGCATACCGACTAAAAAACCCCCATTGCCTCAAATCCCGTTTATGGTACCGCCAAAGCATTCCTTCGTAGGGAGGGATAGTAATCTTAATTATGAGCCATTATTCGCTCATAAATTCGAATGTCACGCATTATGTTGCAGAGAAGAATGCCGAGTCCTCCGTAGAAGTGATCTTATGTCTTACATCCTGTTTTCAAATGGGAGATTCAAGGCGCCCAAACATTCTACTTCGCTTTGCTTCGAATCGAAGGCACCCATGAGCAAAATGTTTCGTATTTTGTTTTTTCGACAATTGAAGTATGCTGTTCTCTCAAAGTAAAGGATTTTGTTTTAGTTGAATGAAAACCTTATACAGAAATTTACTTTTAAATTTAATGTGCTCATAAAAACACGAAAAGAATCTAGAGACACATTTTATATTAAAATATATAGTTTACGTATTCTTATTATTTTGTCGTGGAGTTAAAAAAATGGTGTCACCTCCAGCAAAACCACGCACAGATGTTGGCTCTCTTTCGTCGACATCATCAAATACTAGCGAGTCCGAAGATGCTGTAAATAATCAACAGAATGTACTATCAGCTGAAATTATGGATTTGCGTTTGAATTTGGAGGATTTAAAAAAAAAGCGCGACTTATATTTTTCAAAATTGCGCAATATAGAAATTCTTTGCCAAGAAGCTGAAGAAGATTCTGCTTCGCAACCTTTGGTTACAAGAATTTTTGACATCCTATATGCGCCTGGGGATGGATTTGCTGCTCCACCGGAGGAAGAAGAGTATTAACAAATCAACCACCACTACAACACGATTATTATCATTAAATAACAACAGCAACAACTAAGACTAATGTCAACATTACATTAAATAAAAAAAAAACACATTTTACAAAGAACAGAATAACATTTCAATAAGACGGCATTCACTTGTAATAAAAAAAAAAATATCAACTGTGGCAACTTAAGTGATTTGTTTTAATTCATTATTATTATCTGGTCAAATCTATAGCAAAGCAATTTGTTCATTGATTTCAAGCAGAACTAGATGAACAAACGCTTTTATGTGCGACGAGCGAAAATATATAATATGTATTCCTTTCTAAGATTCTATAAGGAATCTAAACTAAATATATTAAAACAAGTTGCCTTTACCCTACCCAAGAGATTTGAACACATTTTATGCTTTGTTTGCAGTAAGTTTTGTTTTACTTTTGTTCCACCATTACATTTGTATTACAAAGTTATTTCTCCGTACAAAAAAAAAAAGTATTTTCATACTTTACACACTTCACATAACAAGAGCAAGAACATAACTCTTTACTACAAAATGAACGCGTTCCGAGCAAAAACAAACAAAAAAAAAAACAAGTTTACGTTTACATAAGTTCTTATTTTGTGAAACTACACAAACACTAAATTAGGCTTTAACCGCGAATTTCCGCTGAGGGTAGATGGAGCGCTTGCGAATCTCCTTCAGCGTTTTGCGGTTGGCGTCACGAGGTGAAAGTGCCTTGCGCATAGCGCGTGTTTGCTTTTTGCGCAAATCCAAAGGCTTGTACTTCTTGTTCTTGAAGACTTTGCGCAAATTCTCCTTTTGCTTTTGGTGCATCACAATGTACACGCGGGCGATGGCCTTACGGACAACGCGGCTATAAGTAAACAACAAAAGCAAACATTAATACAATATACAATAACAACATCAACAACAAATGATTTGTTTTACTTACATTTTGGAGAGCTTCGATGGAGCACCACCGGTAACCTTAGCGACGCGCAGGTTGAGCAACTCATTCTTGAGCTCATCGAGCTGCTTGGTGAGCTCTTTCTTGTCTTTGCTACGCAATTCGGAGCACTTAACTTTCACCTAAACGATTTTGATTGAGAAACAAAAACAAAATTAAAATTCACATCTAATAAATTAAGTACACACAAAAATAATATCAATTGCAACAAATACATTATTTTTTGAATGTTTTTCAAAAATTTCTAATTAATTTACACAACGGATGCACAATATTTTTTACAGATTTATTAAGAGCAATTGCAAACAACCAACCATTTTTCCTGCTTGTCAAGTCAAAAAGAACCACAAACACCAACACTGCTAGAAATGTCAAAATTGTCAGAGTTTTGTGGCAACGAGCTTTATGATTACTTATTTAATTAATTGGAATTAGAGTTACCCTTTTTTGGGTATTCGAGCACTCGATACATATCGATTACACAGTATAAATCTCTGAAAATCATTTAAAGAACGAAAAAAGACAAATGAATAAAAAATAAATTAATTTAAATATTAATTAAAATAAACTACATTTATTTATATTAGTAAATTAACATTAAATGAGTCGATAGTTACATTTAAATAAACCGATTAGGCAGACCGTATGAAAGTGAATTTTATATATAATTTTACTATATTTTATACATATGATATTTTTAACCAAACACCTTTCGATACATACATTAATTAAATGTGTTTATTTATATTTAATTTTTTCATTCAATTCAAATTCTTTTGATTTGACATTTGTCATCTTCTATCGTATTAAGGAAGCATAGTAACCATTTTTTGTTTGTTATCGTTATGAAGTGTATGATTATTCACTTGTATTCGTTGATTTCGTCCCGCACTAACCGTCACTCGTTTAGATTAATTAATAAAGTTTAGAGTAAATACTTTTTTATAATTGTAATTGTTTTTTTTTATATATACAACTATATACAAATATACAAAAATATCTGCTAACGTTTATTGTGATATTGCTCATTAAATAAAATAAAAAATATAAGACAAAATTGCTTACAAATAAAATAAATATCTAATAAATAACAAACTGCTGTCATTATAAATGGTAAATGTAAAAACAAAATACATATGCTTGTGTGTATTTAGATGGAATGCAACATTACTTATTGAAATACGAAAAATAACTATTTTTTTGTTTGTGTGTGTGTGACTAGTTTGTTCAAAAATTAAAAAAAAAAAGAAATTTTTAAATTTGCAACAACAGACTGCAACGCATTTAGTGGCGACATAGTCAGCTCAGTCAGTCAGTTGTTCACTCACTCACTCGCTCGCTCATTCACTCAATAATATAAAGGTGTGTTGCTGTTGTTTTGGCTGTTTTTTGTTTTTCTCTTTTGTGGCTTGTTAATTTATCGGCATTGCTTACCTATTTGTACACGGCGGTCCAAGTGTGTGTCCATGTGTGTTGTGTGGTTGAATGTTTCAAGTGTTTGTTTGTGTTGCGTATATGTCGCAACAACGCGGATTTCGTTGCAGCCGAAAGAAGACAAACACACCCAATATTGATGTCGACTAAAACGAATTGAATGTTGACCAACCGACAAGGAAAAGGGGGACAGACGATCGCAATAACGATAAAGCGCTTTGACTTAGTGAGTGAGTGAATGATATTGATGAGGAGGTGACGGTGACAGTGACTGTGGGACGGTAACATCGGCGGCGACTATGACGACTACGATAAAATATGCAAATATCTACCTTATAGAGCGAGCGAGCAGCAAGTGCATTTTCAGCTGTTGTTGTGGTTTTAGAGTGGATGCACTTTGTACGTCGTCATTAAACTTGTAGCATATTTTTGCATTTACATATCTTACATATGTATCTTTTGATGTTCAATGTTTAGTAACATGCATCTGTTTTCCTTTTAATAGAAATTATTACATTAAAAATACAATTATTTATTTATGTATTTTAGTCTATGGGCAATATGACAAAGGATTACGATTATTTACTAAAAGTGCTTTTAGTAGGCGACAGTGATGTTGGTAAACATGAAATACTATCTGGATTTGAAGATCCATCAACAGAGAGTCCTTTTTGCAGTGGCAATGGTTTGTTTTATATTATAAAATTAAAATAATTCTTTTGCCATACTATTATTTATTTAATATTTTTTGCAGCTTATAAAATGGCAACAATTTTGCTTGAGGGTAAACGTGTTAAATTACAACTCTGGGATACATCCGGCCAAGGTCGCTTCTGTACAATAATCCGTTCATATTCACGAGGAGCTCAGGGTATAATCTTAGTTTATGATATAACAAATAAATGGAGTTTTGATGGCATTGATCGTTGGCTAAAAGAAGTCGAAGAGGTAGGTTCAAAGGATCAAATATCAAACAAATTCCTTTTACAAAGAACAAAATGTGTTAAAGTTAAATTGTATAAATGAAAAATAGATCGGTCTATATGAGTGGTTTACAAGTAAGCTGCAGTTAACCGGAACTATCCAATGCTAATTATTTCATTTGGAATCAGTTAAGTAAGGAATGTTTGACAGGAGGAACTGTTTATAGTTAACAAACTCTAAACTTTTTGATTACGAATGAAATGAAAGCACAGCTGAAGTCAAAACCACTTAACACGACGAGAGATTACTAAACTATTTATATATAATATTTAGTTTATAACCATCTGGTACAATAGATAGGCAGGCAAACTTGATTTGTCGGTGCCTCCATGAACTCAACAAAGTTTGTTTGATGACGCATGTAAGCACATGCAGCATGCTCATTAAATGGGAGGTAAACGATTATTTGATTATTTTTCAATGCAACAACAACGTGTTGAACAATGAGAAGGTGATTTTTCCCAAATGACATCGAAAGTAAACATTTCCTAAAAGAAAGTTTTACATTTGTTTAGTTTTATTTGGAATTGGACAATTTAAACAAATTCATTACCCGGAAACAAGCAGAACTTATTAAAATACTATAACTTTTCAAATCATTCAATGACTTCTAAATTAAATTCAATGGGTAAAATGCAATGAGTAACTTATATATGCAATAAGTCCAGGACCTTTCCAGTAGGAAGCTAATAAGTGCTGGAGTGCTACAGGGCTCTGTATGATATCCCTCTGTTTGAAGGATGTAGTACGCTTATTTTTGTGGATGACACATCTATTTATAGTACTGGAAATACATCCACAGTTATACAAAACGAAATACAAAGCTCATTGAACTCCCTGTCCTCATATTTCTACCAATGGAAAAATTCAGTTATGTATCTGGGTGTTATTCTAGACAAAAAAGCTCCTTTTCAGTGAGCATATTAGTAAAACCCTAGACAAAATCAATAAGACAGTACGCATCTTATCTATTATGTTTTATCTACTATTATGTGCATAGACTCATACATATGTATAAGAAAATTGCAGACTGCCCAAAACAATATTTTGAAAATGTTATTTGATCTACTATACTATCTTTTGCATATAAAAGCAAATATTGAAATGTTGATAACCTCATTTCTTGTGCTACAAGACAATAAACAAATAATATTGCACAGCTACGTCCTCTCCTAGTTTTCGACTAGCTCTCATGAAGTACCAGCCTTCCCTTAGATTTAAGTAGATTAAGTATTAGTTTTCTTTGGTCCAAGGTTTTAATGCCATGTTTCCTTGGGTAATTTAAATGTAAATAATCAATTAAACCAATATGTATAATATCTCAGCTGTATAGTGAGTCTTATCTCTGATTAATTATTAGTTGCTAGCTTTAAGCAATATTATCAATGTCAATATAAATGGCGAATAAATGAAATTGTTTAAATAATTAAAGTCCAAGACCCTCTGAGTAGGTCAGCACTGCAAGAATCCCTTCAAAGCATCCATCTAGGTTCAGGTGCACCAACTATCATTTTTTGATATGTAATAATTTGTGGTTTAAATGCATTAAATAGTAGGTGCAGGCGTTAAAATATTATTGTAATTAGTATATTGTAAAAATGTTAATAGTTTTTTGTTTAGAATAGAATCTTAAGTAAATTTAAGTTCTCCCATGTGAGAGAAATCAAACAAAAGTAATATCGCACGATCTTCTTTACACAAAAATGTAGCAAACTAAGAAGAAGAAGAAGAGCTTTCACCGCCAGCATTGACTTGGGATCGATGTCCTTGATTGCGAAGGAAACTTAATTTTTATTAGACTTCTCTTGCTTAACAAACGCTGACAGGAACAGTCGCAAGATTATAGATTGTTCTTTTTGAAAAATTTTGCTACTAACTTGCTTGATTACATTACCAATTTAATTCACTTTGATTACTTGCTAACCGAAAGTCAAAGAGTTGGGACTCTCACCTCAGTCCTTATTGATTTTTTTCGTTTATTAAAGAATTTGCTCGGAGTTACCCCTAGCAAATCTTTACAAGTATTCTTGAATGAAATGATCCAAATAAGGCTGTATAGAAATGACCATTGATCGTTGGATTCGATAGAAGACAACTGATATGGATTACATATGTACTTATATCGTGTGAATTCTAAATAAATTATACAATATTTTCATTCTTTGAATGAAATTCATTCATTGCTTTTTGGATCGGCAAAGAAATGCAAGTGCAACAATACCATGGTTAGTCAAAACAAAGAAACAAACAAACAACATTGTGATATTACCCAAGTAAATTTACGTACACCATTAATTACTTTACAAAAAAATGCTAAAAATGTATGACTTATTTTTGCCAATTTGCAAACAAATTAAAAGATTATTCTCAATAATCATATATGTACATACATAACAGAAGTACATATGGTATATTGACGCGTCAATGAATTCTACTCAAAATATGTTAGTATAAACAACGGTGAGAAGCTTTACTAGTCTAATAGTGAGTGGTATTGTGGTATCACATTTACGAATTACGAGTGAAATTTAAGATTTCTAACAGTATACACATTATATACTGCTAATATGCCAGTAGGTAATAATGTTGAGGTTGCAACATATGCAGATGACACAGCGATAATTGTATTGAATCTGTGATTGCATCACAGCACCTGCTATATTAACTTTTCATGGTCGAAAAATGGCTTAATGGCTGTACCCCAGTAATATTGAACGGTTCCACTAATCCATAAAGCGACACTGTCAAATACCTCGGAGTGCATTTGGTCCTGAGGCTAACCTGGAAGGCTCACATTATAGCAAAACAAATTCAGCTAAAAAAAAAAAAAATAGTAACTCCATCATTGAATTAGTGCAAAAGTATCAGTCCATGACGCTGCCTACAATTACAAGAGCACTTTGGTATATGACTCAATTCCGCATTCATAAAGACCTCAAAGCACCATTGTTAAGGATGAAATAAGAGAGAAATTTCAGAAACTAACATCAATGAATTGCACAACCATAGTAACATTTTAGCAATAGGTCTGCTAGAAAATGACATGGATGTTAAGCGCCTGAAAAGATTCCATGTGCTAGATGTTCCACATAGATTACATAAGTCTACAATTTGTCACTTTGAAAAAGTATTCATTAGGCAAAGTAGCTTTTTTATTTTATTTATTTATTTATTTATTTATAAACAGTCTGGATGTAATTAAAAGTACAAACAAACTTACTTTAATTTACAAGCTATAGCTACAATTAGTTAATATTTACAAATTATATACAGAAATTAAATTAATGAGTTGGATATTTTGAAGATTATTATAATAATAATTATATTACAAATTATTTTAATTTTTTTTTTTATTTATTTACACATACTGAATACGAAAATAACAATTATATTTTAAAATTAATTTCTAATTCTTAGAAAAAATCAAATTATGAAAAATTTCTTTGATCTTAGCTTCACTTAATCTTATTATTCTCTTCTGCATTCTGAGATTATGAGTGAAAACTTGAGATTTAACAATTTTGTGAAGTGAATTGTCTAGTTTATGTATTTAATGGTCTTTGCTTCGAAGTTGTTAAGGCGCGTAGTTTATCAAGTGCCCCACGTGCTTTCTAACGGACCAGAAAACTGCATCAAGCCATGATATGTGTGTATTGGAAATAGTCCAACAATTTTAATCAATATTTTTAACATTTGATACCAACTAACTATGTAATAACAGTTAAACTGCCATAACTCGAATTTTTCGGGAAAATCCCTTTTTGTGTCCTCGTCGTTTCGCTGATGACGTAAGTGTCTTCACATGTGTGATTTGTTGTCTCGTTCATACTCATAAAACTGATTTACTTTTAAGTTTATTATTTTATTATTTATTTTTAACGACGTTAAGTTGAATTCAACCGAGCTATGAGAACGGACTTCAATACATGTGATATAAAAAAAATTATTAATATGACATCAAAACGTATTTTAAAGTGTTTGTCAATTGAAAAAAATTTTAAATTAGTAGAAGAAATGAAAAGTGGATCAAAGAAAAGGATGTAGCTATAAAATATGGTGTACAGCCGAGTACGATTTCCAATATTTTAAAATATAAGGAATCAATAAAACAAACATAATATTGCTCAGAGCTAGTAAGTCCAACACTAACGACCTTACGGAGGGTGAACCTGTTTCTATCTTACATATTTAAAATTGAATAGTAACACAACTGACTTATCATTTTAAAGCATAAATAAACAAATTAGAATATCTTTTCACTGACTCTTAACAAGAATAATGTAAATTTCTAAATACTTTAAGAAACTAGAAAAACTTCATGCTAAGTAAATAAAAATGTTTGTTATTCAATAATTGTACTACATTTCGCCAAATTCCTTAGTTTTAATGAATATTTGTATAACTCGATGTGCATTGGTGATTCGAGTAATGGAAGTTCGTTCGGCTGTATCAACATTATGAAGTTAAATAAAGGTAGTTTCGTAAAATTTGGAAAATATCAAATATCGTGAAAACTCGAACTAATAAATGAATTTTACTTATCAATTCGTATTCAGCATAAACAGAGAAGCAGAAAATAGTTAAAATTATTTCGGATAGTTTTCCTCATAGACTAGTGTTATAGCAATAGGTCTGCTAGAAAATGACATGGATGTTAGGTGCCTGAAAAGGTTCCATGTGTTAGATCTTCCATATAGATTATAGGTTATATTATAATTTAGTTAATGTAATTTTTTAATAATTTGTCTAGTGTTATATTGGTTGAGCTCGCTGGAGCCTCACCAATCCTGTGATGCAATGCTTAAGGCTTAATCAATTGAATAATACTACTTATATTGTGCTTGTCGTAATATGTATAAATTTCATAGCATAAGAAAGGAAAAAGTTACTACAATAAACAGTATAAAATTTACATTAATTTTTGTCTTCTCTTTTCTCATCTGTTCAATCACAGCATGCACCTGGTATACCAAAAGTATTGGTTGGCAATCGTTTACATTTGGCCTTTAAACGACAAGTGGCAGCTAAACAAGCCGAGATCTATGCATCTCGTAATAATATGTCATTTTTTGAGATATCACCACTTTGTGATTTTAATATAACAGAATCATTTTGTGAACTTGCACGTATGGCTTTGCATAGAAATGGCATGGAGCATATATGGCGTAGTAATAAGGGTATGTAACTATCAGATTGAATTGGATTGGATCAATATTAATTTGTTGTTGTTGTTTTGATTAATATTCTTTTAGTACTTTCGTTGCAAGAGCTTTGTTGTCGCACAATAGTTCGACGAACGAGTGTTTATGCTATTGACTCGTTACCTTTACCGCCTTCGGTTAAATCAACGTTAAAATCATATGCATTGACAACAACATCACAATGTTATAATTCATTGACACAAAATTCGAAAAGTCGAAATCGTTGTAAGACTCCAACAAGCAATAGTCGGAATAGTTGCGCTATCGCGTGATCCCAAGCAAATAATGAAGAAAAGTTTACATTATCAGAAACATTTTGTATGATGATAGTAACCTAAGGGCTAAGGTGGCACCAACATCAAGGTGAAAATGATGCTGATTATGATGATGATTGGTGAGATGCTGCTGATGCTAATATGGAAAAGTAGAAGATACTACAAATATAAGGGAAATATGATTATGTATACATATATGCCTAAAAGAAGATAAAATGAATAATAAGAAAGAAGAGAACTGAGAGATAAAAAACAATAATAAGAATAACTAAATTAAATCATAAATACTAATTAATTAATAATGAATACAAATACGTCGATTAAATAATTATTAAACTAAAAAAAAAAAAAAAAAATCACTGATAAAAGGGAAGAAGGTACAGAGAAAGGAGGAAACTGCTCTAATAATAGCATCAAGAAAAAAAGTTCAGAGTGGAAAAAATTAGGCAGTTTTAACTAAACTATGAAACATAAAGATGAATAGATGAATGAATGATGGTTGTTATACTACATACTTATGTTGGTCTATTATAGAAATGATTTAAGTCGCTGCCTAAACAAACACACACACACACACACACATAGACTAAACACACACAGAAATCAAATTGATGAAAGAAAATATGAATACAAATGTGTATAATAAATTATTTTGGGTAAATCTAGAAAAAAAGAGAAAAAAACATTGAACATGAACATAAGAAATTTAATGAAATGAAATAAAACGAAACGAAAAGCAAGAAGTTGAAGTATTTATTTTGACAGCATTAATATTTATTGAATATAAAATATATATATTTTTTTCTATTAATATTATTATTAATATTATTATTAATATTATTATTAATATTATTATTAATATTATTATTAATATTATTATTAATATTATTATTAATATTATTATTAATATTATTATTAATATTATTATTAATATTATTATTAATATTATTATTAATATTATTATTAATATTATTATTAATATTATTATTAATATTATTATTATTTATTTATAATGCTTCATATAATATAACTTTTCTATGTATGTACTATAATGATAATGTTGTTAATATATTTAATTTTTTTTTGTATGTATATTTATACATAATTATGAATAATTTAATTAATAATTAATATTATTTTTAAACCTAAAAATGCGATCAAAGTTATTATTATGAGATGATGAAAGAGAAATGATGACATGAATGAAATAAAGCAAAAAAAAAAAAAAAAACAAAGGATGGATACCAATTTATAATTTTATTTTTTTTTTCTTTTATGTTTTTATTGAATTTAATTATTGTATTATTATATTTTTTTTTATTTAATTTGTGTTTTGCGTGATATTAATTTTTTTTTTTAAAGAATATATGTGTTTACAATTAGTTACAACACATAGTGGTGTTCAAAACATTTGCAACTAAGTTATAATATGCATTCCTCTGGTATTTACTTCCCCAAAATTATCTTTTTATACTAACTTGATGTTGTACCATGGCCGGCGCAATCTCCAGATCTCTACCCGATTAAGAATATGTGGCTGATGGTTAAGCGCAAAATGGGCAATAAAGTATTCCGAAATGGAAAAGGAGTGGAGAGCTATTCCAAGTAGTAATTATATTGAAAAACTGATATCGTCAATGCCTAGAAGATGTGCTGCAGTTATCGAAAACAAAGGTTATGCAACAAAATATTAAGCAGTTATAATTTGTACTGTAAATTTCTTATCTTTTCTTAAGAGTTGCACTTGAATTTTGACTTTGGTTTAGTTAATTTGTTTTTTTTTGTTGCCGTAAGTTAAGAATTGATATTTAAGTTTTTATGATATATTATACAAACAATACCCTTAATGAAAATAACTAGAAAGAGAGCGAGTGAGTTGTGAACTGTAACTAGTAGACCTGTGGCGAGTTCGTTAAGGTGTGCTTCAAGATGGGATACGTATTTTCTGGTAAATCTGCCCAAGTGGCGTAAAGCGCGGGGTGCAGAGGGGGCCATGGCCCTAGGCGACAAGCACCGCTATTTTTGAAATAAAAAATCAAAAATATCTATTTCAAACTCCAAATCGCGTCCGTGCTTATACGAGCCAAGCGATATTTCTTTTGAACCCCAAGACGAATCAAGTGGATGCATATATTTGCCGACGGAAGTAAAGATGCTGAGTTATCGTACGAAGATGATTTGAGGGAAGCAATGTCTTCTTCAATAGACAGAGTAACTGCTGAAATTAGAGAAAGATTCAAAGAATCTGGCGAAAAAAAAATGATTTTTAAAGCCTGCAGTTATATTGAGCGTGGGCTACCTTAACCTGAAGACTGAAGAAGAATTCCAACTTGAGAGCGTATGTCTACGAGCTTTCGTAGCTGCGACAGACCCAGACTGTAAAAATATCTCATTAAGTCCAGCTCTCTGGGTTTATTAAAATATATTATTGAATTATATTATACTTGAAGGTGGCTTACCAAACATTGCCATAATGTTGAGAATTTTTTTTTAACATCTGCCATCAGAAATGGCGAGAGAAGCTTCTCTAAACAAAAGTTAATAAGAAATTATCTTAGATCGACTATGTCCACGTTGAGGCTACAAAATTTAGCGGTCGGCCCCAGGCGGTGAAGGTCCACGCTATGCCACTGATCTGACAATTTTCTACTTTGATCCATGGAACATGAAGATCTCTATTTATGGTTGTATACCATGGCACATTCATTAGTCTACGGAGAAGCATGGATTGGAATCTCTGGAGAATCTGAATATTAGAGTGCGAAGCATCATATGGGCTTCAGAACTGTCTTGTAAAGTAGGAGTTTGTTGCACAGAGACAGATTTGAATTGTGTTTAAGAAGCCAGGTCATTTTCCTCGTTTTAAAGGACAGGTGTTGGCGCTTACGTTTGATGTGAGCTTTCCAGTTTAACCGGCTCTCCAGGGTAAGCCCCAGGTATTTGGCGGTGTACTCTGAGGGAATGGTTTCGTTGTTCAGGGAGACAGGAAGACAACTCCGACGCCTTAACGTGAATGTAATATGCGATGTTTTATCGGTGTTTACAACATTTTGGACAAGGTTCAATTTGTAAAAGCTGTAATAGTGTGGATGCATCCAGAGGATCGTCAGCTGTAGCTAAAAACGCAGTGTCATTCGTGTATGACGCAACCAGAAGGTTGTTATTCCTTATAATTGGCAAGTCTGGCGTTTATATAGAGAATAGGATTGCCGCTAGAATGCTACCCTGGGGAACTCCGCGTCTAATGCATTTCAACTCAGACTTCGCGTCAATGTATTTGACATAAAATATTCTATATTTTAAGTGCAATGAAATGAAGAGAAAATAATTAAAGAAAAATCATTGAAACTTAAAAACACAAACTACAATATTAAATTTTATGGTGCATAAATGTTTTTAAATATTCAAACATAGACACAGTCACAACAGATGATGTATGCAAATACAAATACTATATTATATATACTATATGTACTATATGTATACTTATATGTTTCGTTTTCTTTTGCATGAAATCAGAGAAAGCTAAGGCTAAGCTAAGTAAAGCTTGAGATAGCATTATTAAATTCAACAATGACCGATATACTTATTTATATGTATATGTATATCGTGTGCTGTCCACATTTTCTATCTCATTCTATTTGCATGTGCCTATTCTTTCTCTCTCTCGCTCTCTTTCTAGTTCACTATTGTATTGACCCCTTTTTATACTCTTCACGCAGTGAATAATATTATAAGTTTGTCATGTAATTTGTAACACACAGAAGATGAAATCAGAAACCCATAAAGCATATATTTTCTTGATCAGCGCGAGAAGAGTTGATTTAGCCATGTCCATCTTTATGTATGCAAACTAGTCCCTCAATTTTTGAACTAAAGAACTGAAATTTTGCACGAAGCTTTCTTTTCACCATACGCAATCGGAATCAGACGAATTGGAACACTAAGAGGGGTACCTCCCATACAAATCCAGTTCCAAACTCATGTTTCTCATTAGAAAAACGTTTTTGTTTTTTCTATTATGGAATTGAAATTTGAACACTATCTGACCCATATCAACCAACAATGTGAATGTAATCAGAAGATATAAAAGGTGTGTGAAGAGTATTACAACTTCGGCATGGCCAAAGTTAATCTTCTTTTTACTGGTTTTTGTTTAAATCTGGTTTCAAGTTGCATATATTATCATAATAAACAAAAGTTCTCCCTTTTCCCTTTTCCCTTGTCCCTGTGTCTGTGTCATTCCTTTTGTGTGTCCAAACTAGTCCCTCAGTAATGAAAATACTGAATTGAGATTTTATACAGAAGTGTAGAAATGGATATAGGAATGGAAATTAAGAAACTCTGAAAAAATATTTTGTTATACCCAAAAAAATTTATTATTATTATTAATGTTCTCAGATGTTAGATGTTTGAGGAGATCTGAGAGTTTTGTATTTTTGGAATAGTATGATCTAGTCCTCACCAATTTTGAGAAGTGGTTCAATATATGGTCGATGGAGAGGTGTTAATGTATCAGTTGATTGTGTCCTGTTTGGAGGCGAATAAACATAGAACATAATGGTTTTTGGAAGTATGCTGAATACAAGGTGTCCGAACCGTTCTGATTGAACTTTCTGTATCCGCAAGTCTGTCGAGTTCTTAGCGTGCTTTTGAGCTATTGTCTTAGTGAGGTGTCAGTTGGTGGGTTGAATAAGATTGCTGGTCCCTTGGTAATAGCATACTCTGCTTCACATGCGTGTTCAATCGCTATGATGGGTTGATGAATGGGAACCCAGAACAGAGAGTTTTTTCCGGGTGTTGGATGTCTGTTTTTTTTTCTAGATATTATCACTCTGTCGTGATGTTTTTATCGTGTAGAACTGTGCGTTGCAGAACTCAAGAAATATTTATTTAATTATTTTTAAAGTTAACAAAGCTTGTAAAACTTAAATTAATTTAAGGGAGAGTACTGGCTACTATGACTTGTAGCTCGTACCTAAGAAATATGTTTATAGTAGACTAGCTGTACCGGCGTTCTTTGCTAAGCCCCGGAATAATTTTATGAAAACGGCTTTGTACGGGAATGATAAAAAGAATTTAATTTATTTTGTTGTGATTCACAATTCAAATATACATGTTTGACAAATTACTTGATTGATTTGTAAATATGCATCTAAGCTTTATATGCAAAATTTGATCTACTAATTTCGACCGATTTTGAAGGTCGATTTTTATTAAATAAGCGCTAAATGTTACTGGAAGCTTGCTTCGATACAACAGCGAAAACCGCATTCAAATTGGTTAAGCCTTTTCAGAAGTTAGCGTACACAGACTGAAATACGTTTACGATTTTATATACATACGAGTATGGACCAATCGAATAAATCAAAAAATAAATAAACTTTTAAATATATAATTTCTGGAGTAAGCAAATCACTTGAAAATCAAATCACATAATGGGTGCAACGAAATAAATGTTCTGACTTTTTTTTGAGGGTTACGATAATTGAAGACCCTGACTCAATGGTTCTTAACTTTTAGAATGATATTTTTATAAGTTTCAAATCCTAAATAGAAAATTATGAATAAAAAAAAAAAATTATTATTAAAATCGGCTTAGTATATTTTACGCCGACCAAAAAAGTAAAAATTGTCTTGTTCTCGTCAACAGCAGTACCTACCAGGTCCAATTGTGAATCTAAACCATCCATAGACTCAATCAAACACACACGAATTTAATCAAAATCGGTCCATTCGTTTTGAATGAATACAATGTCCAAGATTCGCACAGTAGAATAATATATATAAAGATTATATTAGTTAGTATTCTATTTGTGCTCCACTCTACCCCCAATTTCCGAAATTCCTTCTGCAGTGGCCCTAGATGCTTTCTCGGATTGTAGTCTGCGCTTCAGTCTAGACACTGGTGACTTTAGCAGTCTACTCTGGGTTTTAAGTGCATTTTGCTGTATAATCTCTTCTAACATTTGAGGTTAGGGAAAAGTGTTCACAAAATCGTTTGATGGTCATATTTTTTATTCTATCCGGGGAACAACTTTTCTTTTTTTACACAATATGTGTAAAAGTGACGAACATTTACTCATTTTTGAAAGCTTCTCTTTAAGCTTCAAAATCATTTAAAACACTTAAAAATTTATCAGATCAGATTCATACATAAAATAAGTACATAATTCACTTCTCTTTTTCCCACTCATTAGGAAAACATATGTATATAAATAATACATACTAGTAAGTACATAAATACATAATATTGTAGATAAACATAGAGTTCATATGAAATTAATAGTTTTGATTTTGTTGAAAACTTGCTTTGCTGCTGCATTTATATACATGTCGTTGTATCGCATATAGTCCGGCTATGTGGGCCAACTAAATTAACTAGGCTTTGATAACAAAAAAAAAAAAAAAAAAAATAAAAGAAACAAATGTATTGCAATCAATTTTAAACTTGATAGTTTTCGAAATCAAATCGCCCAGAAATGGTTTAATGCGTTTTGACTTCGATTCAACTTGGATGCTATGCCTAAGCTAAGCTATGAAAGCTAGGGAACGAGTGATTGAGTGCCTAGGTTAGGTGTGAGGTGTGAGTGTGGGCGCAACAAAGGCGCGGAAGAGTATTACAAACAAGTTGGTTTGCTTTATTTTTTTTATTGTTTTTTTTTTTTATGTATTAACAAATTTATTGCTTTTTTTATTTCTCTTTTGTTAAATGTTTGTTTTCTTTTGTTGTCATTTCTTGTGTCGTCTTCTTCTGATTATACAAATATGAATTTTAATTTAGAAATTTTGATGCAGTAAACCAATTAACAAGTTTGATAGAAACATATACCACGGCAATATTGAACAAGAGTAACAGCACCATATAAGAACAAAAAACAATTAATAATTTGCAAAGAGGTCGCCTCTTTGGTGGCTTGCATTTATAGCCGAGTTCCTCCATAGTGTTTCCCCAAAATTAACTTCTTTCGCTCTTTAAGATTTTTCTTTTCCAAATTTATTCTTTGTTTCCGTTTTCTTATTTTTAAATTCTAGGTTTCTCTTGATTATGCTTTTGTAGTTGTATTTACAAAAAAGGGATCTGAAAGAAGAAGTTCACATTGAATTAGTAGGAATAAAATGAAACGATAGGATGAGGACTAAACGGGTTTTGGCATGTAAAGATGGTAAATCATAGCCTGAAGACTTAATGCTATGCTAAGATAATTGTCATAGTGTAGTGATGTTGAATCATTGGCACGTGAGTGAAGAATTATGGAATTCCAGAAGGAGTGACATTCTTCTCTCATACATAATTCTCAATCCTAAACCTCACTAATTTTCGGTTCTGAAGAATGATTTCGATACGCGGTCCCTGTCCACTAGTACCACAACATCCGATGTGTCTAGTTCTGGTTTGATATGTTTAAAATATGCTTTCCTCATAGCGTCTGATGACACGATAAATGCGAAGGGTTTCTGAAGGGTTATTTGAATGCAGGTAGGAGGATGCATATACTTACATGACTTTGATATTGCTAGCGATTGAAAATTATTTAACCTCTTCTAGTTTCACGTGGCGGAAAAAAATAAATTGAAAAGGTATCGATCCAGTCAAGTGACAAAAATATATTAAGAAAATAAAACAAAAATGACAACTTAATAAAATTTCAAGTTTCATTTAAAGAGAGTTGTTATATTGTATATTTGTATGTCTGTTTCCCATGGAATCCGATACCACTGGACCGATTTTGATGAAATGTTCAGGGTAACTCTAGGAGTGTTCTTGTTTATTGCGAATCGGACCACCGGAAAAGTCGGAATTGATGGATTAAATTTAGCATATAAAGCTAAGAGACATATTTTAAAATCAATAGTGTAGTTTTTGTCAAACATATTTTGTTGAATTGTTAAAAAAAATAAAATAAATATCAGCTAGGCCGGGTGCGCTAATCTTACCATAGCTTTATGGGGAGACTATTCTTGAGTCATCCGCTCTGCACAGATCTATGACAAAATTATCGGAGTGAGCCTCTATTCGTATAACGTGTTGGCGGTTGAATCTGTCGCTTTCTAATCTTCGTAAAATGTTTATATTAGTAGGGAAGTAAGCCCAACAATTGCAATGCTGTGTAAATTTCGATATACGTGTATGCCCTGATTTTGATGTTATATTCTTGAAGTTTAATCTACAATAGATATTAGTTTAGACACTTTCCTGGAGTTCTCTTCAGATATTAGATACCTCAGGATGACCAAACTGTACAGGGAGATTGAAAGTCAATAGAAAAGATGAATTGACTTTATCATTTAACTTTTTAAATTGTAATAAATATAGATGATACTCTAAGGCAGATAATTTAATATAGCCGGTGATGAGGGACAAGACAGATTTTTAGCTGAGTATCATCTCTCAAATCTTTTTTTCAATCTGCACACAGTTGATTATGAGGAATATGATAGAAAAGGATAGAATAGGATAGGACGACTGATAAAATATGTCCTATTTAGATTGCTCTTAGCTTCAGTGTCTTTACACCTACTGAGCCCCCTTACCATGACAAGGTGGCAATCCAACAAGGGGCATACATAATAATTAGCATATTAATGTCATTTACAACCGTTAGAACGATGGTAAAAATATTTTATAGAAGATGATCAATTATCACATACATTGTATTTGATGATTTTCATATTAAATCGGTTTTTGAAGTTTTGTTATTTTTCTTCAGATTTATTCAGAAACGTTTATGTGTACATACATATATCAGTTATATCAAGTATTGGGTAGTGGTTCAATTTTTGTGTATATTGGGTCTTAACAAAGCATTAATGTATATACTTTCAAAAGACTTTGATCAAAAGTGAGAGCTTAGTCTATACATAGAAGTGGCCAGACAAATACGTAGGCACTTAGGAAAATGCTGAGGGACCCCGGAATTGTACGATTTCTTATTAAATAAATTCGTATATTGTAAATTATATAAATAAAAGCTGAGATGGAAATAAAAGTCCCATATATGAGAGTGGGATAAAGGGTCACCAGCAACTAGCAATCCATCCTTAGTTAACTTAATTCTTTATTTTATCCAACTTGGTTAGGGATTAATCGATTCTTCTCTTTACATATCTTTGCATATTTTATAAGGTATCCGACACATGGCTCTATGTGTTACAAATAAATGTGATAATAGCCATTTCCTCTAAAATCGTTGTAATTATTTAAATTTCTTAATTTTTTTGTTTTATTGAAAATTTTTTTTTTATATACTCGTATAATAAAAAAATCAACAACTGAACCTGCCCTTTATTTCTTTTGTTTAGTATTTCTTTGATTCACTCACTCACTCGCTCGCTTTATTTTTTTGTTATTGTAGTTTTTCTATGCTCTTCTGCTATGTTTCTACTTGTTGCATGCTTTGTGAACGATCGACGCATCCCATTCCATCCCAATTCATCCATCTATCTATCCATTCACTAGTCTGATCGATGACGAAAGCAATGAATTTGTATTGTGCGTTTGGGCTTTTCAATATTGTTGTTGTTGTTAGAGTTTGTAGGTTTTGTAGTTGTTATGGGAAAAAACGCATTAAGCAAGTTTCGGATGAACCAAAGCAGAGGCGCAGATTCAAGTAAGATATTAAGCATCAGCATTTTTATCAATGGTCGGTCAACTGCTGCGTCAGCGTTATAGATTTGTATTTTGTGTATAAAAGCAATGCGCATCTAGAGAGAAGACATCAGTTAAACGCTTCAGTCCTTCAGCTTTGTGAAGTTCCATAGATTTCGTCTTAAGCAAGAAACTTCCAGCATGAAGGTAAGACAAATCCTAGATTCGTTAAAATGTACATCGAAGTAATGTGTCTGTTTTTCTCAAATGTTTCAGGTCTTTGTTTGCATTTTGGCCACTTTGGTTGCTACCTGCGCTGCCGGTTTTATTGGCGGTGGTGGTGGTGGTGGCGGCGGTGGTTATAGCTATGGCATTGGTGGTGGTGGCGGCTCCGATCATGGCCATGGTGAAGTTAGTACCGTCCAAGTTATACATGAAGAAGCTCATGGCGGTCACGGCGGCGGCGGCGGCGGTGGCGGCGGTGGCTATGATCATGGACACGGCGGCCATGGAGGCGGTGGCCACCAGGAAGTTAAGACTGTTAAGGTTATTCATGAGGAAGCTGGTCATGGCGGTGGTTTTGGTGGCGGTCATGGAGGCGGTTATGGAGGCGGTCACGGTGGCGGAGAAGAAGTCAAAACTATTAAGGTCATTCATCAGGAAGGAGGAGGACATGGTGGCATCGGAGGCGGTCACGGAGGATATGGTGGTCATGGAGGTCATGGTGGTGGTCACCAGGAAGTCAAGACTGTTAAGGTTATTCATGAGGAAGCTGGTCATGGTCATGGCGGTGGTTTCGGCGGTGGTCATGGAGGCGGTTATGGAGGCGGTCACGGTGGCGGAGAAGAAGTCAAAACTATTAAGGTCATTCATCAGGAAGGAGGAGGACATGGTGGCATCGGAGGCGGTCACGGAGGATATGGTGGTCATGGAGGTCATGGTGGTGGTCACCAGGAAGTCAAGACTGTTAAGGTTATTCATGAGGAAGCTGGACATGGTCATGGCGGTGGTTTTGGCGGCGGTCATGGAGGCGGTCATGGTGGCGGTCATGGTGGTGTTGAAGAAGTCAAAACTATTAAGGTCATTCATCAGGAAGGAGGAGGACATGGAGGCATCGGAGGCGGTCACGGAGGATATGGTGGTCATGGAGGTCATGGTGGTGGTCACCAGGAAGTCAAGACTGTTAAGGTTATTCATGAGGAAGCTGGTCATGGTCATGGCGGTGGTTTCGGAGGCGGTCATGGTGGCGGTCATGGTGGCGGTCACGGTGGTGGTCATCAGGAAGTCAAAACTATCAAGGTTATTCACCAAGAAGGTGGTGGATCGCATGGTGGTTACTCTGGCGGTCACGATCATGGACATGGCGGCGGCGACCATCAGGAGGTTAAGACCATTAAGGTTATCCATGAGGAGGGCGGTCATGGTGCTGGAGGCCCAAGCCACGGTTACTTGCCACCAAGCGGCTGGGAGTAAGCAAGCATTTGCGAAGCAAAGCGAGACCCATACACGCACGGCCCGCTCTGACTCTGTGATTAATCATCGTGTCATTAACGTTTGATTATTTTTAAGGATTTTTTTTTTCGTAGCTCTTAAGTCATATCATCACTTGTTTTTTTGTTATAACAATTCAATACAACAAATTTTTTATAAAATATTTTTTTTTTTTTTTTTTGACGGGGGTTTCTTGAGTTTTGTTGGTGCTTGGGGTTTACAACTCATATTAATAGGTTGTGAGATTTTAATGAATTGTAGAGATGTGAAGATACATGTTGAGGAAGATGAGAAAAATTAAATTCCTAAGCTTTATAGTGTACTATATTTTCAGTTGGGGATACCATTAATATTTATTCTACAAGACATCGAAAAACAGAACAAGATACTTAGTATAGAATTTGATTAACTTTTATTGATTTACATATAGTGTTCTGAGAAAAAAACTGCATAAAAATGTACAACACCAATATTTCAATACTTTTAAGTAAAGTACCCAATTTTTCAACTCAATATTTTCCAGAATTTTTTTCGTTATCCGAGACCAATATGCAAAACATTTATTGTATGAGTATAGAAAGAATTGCACTACATCAGTTCCTTTGTGAAAGACCTTGTGACGCATCTGTGCCGCATTTAAACTTGTCGTGGACTGCGGAGTGGACAGAGAACATTTGATGACTTCAGTAATTGTATATAACTTTGGTTAGTTTATCTTCTTATCCATACAATGATTTTCACTGTAGCTATATAAAATCGATTACAAAATATTATCAACGCAACTTAGTATGCACATAAGTAATTACAACATACATTAAGACCTCATCATTCCTTTTTTCAGGAAAGAAATAGTCAAGGTGACGAACAAGTAGGAAAGACTGAGTAGCCTTGAAAACGAATTAGTTACAAATCTCCTTGTTAGCAATGATACTGTCAGGTGGCTAAAAATATATCATATCCATATATATTTAAATACTAGACAAACTTGGCCCTGCTTCGCATGGGCTGTTTACTTTCTTAGCATCATTATACTCTCTATTCCACAACCCCCATTTCCCCCCTTGTCAATAAATCTCTCAATCTTGTTTTAAAATAAAATAGAGCACTTGTCGAACATCTCTACAGTGACTTCGCACGGGACCAGAAAATCACTTCATTATATAGAAAGTTCATTATACAGAAATGTATGATATTTTTCCCCACTTTTATTTACAATAATCAGTAATTTTAGTTTATATTACATTTTTTTATTTTTCTTCCTCAACAAAACCTTCTAATACATTTAGAGATTTAAACACATTAGTCGGTACGATAGGCCTCATCTCCACAAATGTTCGAAAGATGTCAATTGATTGATGAAGAAATCGTTATCTAAATCTATAATATATCAGGGATAGACTATCCCTTCATGACTTTCTAGAACACTGCTGAGAATATCTTCATTGAACGGGTTGTCCCTGGTCTACATATTAATATTGTATATTGTACGGTCTCCAATAACAAAATCGACGAATTGTGCTCGCTCTTAAAATTTTTGAATCTCTCTCCAGACTTACAGTTTCGGGATATTAATATTGTCAAGTTTCCAACAACAAAATCAACGAGACAGTAATATGCGTAACAGAAAATTCTTTGAAAAAATGCATTATTTGGAAACAAAAAACGCATGAGAGTTAAATTTCCAGGTGCAAAATTTGTTTATTGTAGAGAAAAATTCACTGTAGGGAAATTCATTATAAAACCAGAAAAAGAGGACTAACTTTAGCTATGCCGAAGTTGTAATACCCTTCCCGCCCATAATAGTTGTTCGAGGGTCTTGAAATTTACATGGTTGGTGGGTATGTGTCAGACACTTATAGTGTGCAATTCAAGTCGATAGTAAAAAACAAAGTTTTTCTAGTAAGAACATGAATTTGGAAGTGGGGTTTCAATGGAGGTAACACCCCCCTCCCCATGTGGTACGATTCGGCTGATTCCGACCAATGTACTGCGTATGGTAAAAAAAAATAAAATATAATAAAATTTTACGCTCTCTAGCTCAAAAACGGACAGATAGACAGATGGACATGGCTAGATCAAATTGTCTAATTTATGGGGTCTCCTTCAGTGTGTTACAAACTTCATGACAAATTTATAATACTTTTCACTGCGAGAGAGTATAAAAATCGAAATATACTAAAAGTATAACGAAAAAGCTGTGTATTTGGAATCAATTCATAATCGTACTAGGGTGAACTACATGGTATACAAGTTGACTATAGATTAGTCCGACTGTATGTGTTATATTAACTTTCGATTGAAATTATTATTAGTGTAGACTCCATATACATATTGTACATACATATGTATGTGTGTATATGGAGGAAGAATTTCGAAATTCGAAAATCAATCTTTGCATACTTAACACTTTATTTTCGTTTTAAAACAAAATCTCATTTTGTATAGAATTAATGAGTCAAAGAAAGATGAAATAAAGGGAAAAAGAAAAATCAAAACTTAACAAAGATTTGAATAGATGTCTCTTTATTAACATAAAATAAAATGGAATTAGGTAAGAAAATGCATAAAAACTATATAGTGTACTGCAGCATAATGTTTTTATATCTGAAAAACTGAATTCATAAATTGATGATACTCGTAAAATTGCAGATTTAAAGTACATAGTATATTGTATATTCGATCATATAGTACAGGATTTTATGAAAAAAAATTTTTTTACTTACCCTTGAAAACTATAGCAACCCGTTCCCTATTACAAATTCACTCTCACTTGTTTTGCAGTAAATACTCATTGAATTTCTGTTAAGATGTTTACACACTGAAATTCTATAGATATCGTAGATTTCACATAAATAAATTTCGTTTTTTTTTTAATATTTAAATAAGTTTATTGGTAAAATTTATACAGACACAAACACATAATAATACAATATGTATGTATAATACTCGTAAATGCATAAGTTATTTGAAAGTTTCGCTTTATGTCTGCCCATTAGTGTATTGTTCCATTTCCAATTCCACTTCCAGACCACAATCCATAAGTTCGATTAAGGTAAATTTATACGCAAAAGGTTTCGGTTTGTGTTTGTTGCTGATGTCGATTCCGTTGATGCTGTCGACGACGATGACGATACCATCATATTTAATGTAGAAGCTTTTGGTAGCAGTTCCAATTGTTGTGGTGAATCTGCATGATAATCATGCAAAGGTAGCGGACATGGCGTGGTGTAATAGCGACGATTTTTATTCCCCTTCTGATCTTCATGAAATTGAACATCTAACAAGAACTCACCGTCATCATCATAAAGATTATATTTCTTGATATTGTTTTTGTTGTTCTTAGTAGAGCTTGGCTCTAGGCGTAATTGATTTTTATGCAATGTCTTTGTGTATTTTGTTGTTGGCGTTAGATACTTTTGTCGTTGTGTAAATTGATGCTTCAATAGTTGATAGGTGGAGCTTTTCGATGGTATTAACCGAGCGACACGTTGCCTTTGTTGAGACTGCATATGCTTAAGAATGCCGAGTGGCAATAGTATATCCGATTCAAAAGGTAAAAACCCACGAGCGCGTACTTTAATAATATGTCGTCTGATATTGGATACCGGCGGGGGCTGTAACGGAGGCCATATAGCAATCACAGCAACACCAGTGTAACAAAGTAGATGAACTAAAACTTTAGGCAGCATAATGGTGATGATAGTCGAAAAAGTTGACTCAACGTCAATGACATGCCAAATATTTTAGATATATTTAAAAGTCACTTTATTTATTTAGAAAAAAAAAAAAAAAATTGATTTTATTTTGCATCTCAATATTTATTCCGTTTGATATTCAAATGTAATTCAACTATGTAAGTTCACAATGGACACAAAAACTGCCAGCTGATGATGATGAAGTGAGTTTCAGTTAATGTCAATGAATGATGGATGACTATGTACTTACCATAGTAAGTCAGTTCAATGCCAATAAGTCTTACTGACTTGATGAGTGAATGAATGTGGAGTGTCTTTGCCTGTTTAACTAAATGTAATGCAAGCATAATTAAAAATACTATACTACTCACAGAGAGTGAGAGAAGCTCTCTATGATAAACTTTAGAACAGTGGTTCTTAAAAAATGGTCCCGTTATTATTGTCAAGAGGCCGCAGTCTGTTTAGTCTCGACATCATTTACTTTACGTCAATCAAATTTAAAATTTTTTTTTTATTAAATTTAATTTCTTCTATCCACCAGTTAAAGAGAATTTGCTATTTCTGTTCTACAATACAACAAGAAATTAAGTTCTATGAACTAACTAAAATGTCTACGGTTGGGATCCACAAAATATAATGTTCTTAAAGGGGGGGGTCCGCAGCTTACAAAGGCTTAAGAACCTCTGCAATAACTAAGCTTAACCGTTTGCGCCGGGCGTATCATGCACTAATGAAAGTAAATACATACAATAATCAGAGAAAGAAAAGCATAAGACATAAAAAATGAGCATGAATAAATTTAGTTAAGTGATAAAACAGAAATAACATTAACAAGAGCAACAAAAACACATTAACAACAAAAGAGTGCCGCTATCAAAAGTAAATATGTAGAAAGGCAGCCATGGACGGCCAATCGGTATGATCAATAGCTGGAAAAAAAATCACTTTAACGTCGGTGAGCAAAATGATGATGATGGATTTTGAGTTTTATGTTAGTTATGAGAAGACATAAAACCACTAAAAGAAGTCTAACTAAGTTATAATGCTCTTCACGCCCCTCCTGATGGTCCGAGGGTCTACATGGTCGGTGGATATGGGTCAGATACTTACTGGTGTCTTAATTTCAAGTCGATAATGCAAGAAATAAAAATGTTTTCTAATAAGAACTTTAATTTGGATCCAGATTTGTATGTGGGTTACCCCCTAGTGGACCGATACGGCTGATTCAGACAAATGGTGAAAAGAAAGCTCCGTCCAAAATTTGAGCTTTCTAGCTTAAAAACTGAGGGACTAGGTAGCAAACATACAGACAGACAGACGGACATGGCTAGATCACCTCGCCTCATCGCACTGATCACGAATATAAGTATATACTTTATGGGGTCTCCGATGTCTCCTTCTGTGTGTTACAAACTTCATGACAAACTTATAATACTATTCACTGCGTGAAAAGTACAAACATTGAAAACAATTGTTTGTTAAATAATATTACTAGATTAGGGGAGAATAAAACTATAATTATGATTCTTAAATGTATTTTTTATGGGCGTTATCTCTTCCACTAATCGAAGATTTTAACATACAAGTTGCATTCGGCAATAAAGCGTTCGATAATTAAAACTGAATGCTCATCATGCATATGCACTGACCAACGGCTAAATTAATATTTTGAAGTTACTAGCATTATTCCATAGGTTGAGGTAAAACTTGTCTAAATAAAACATCTTTACATTTTATCCACCATATTAAACAGCGTATAACTCTACACTTGAGCTGCATAAGATTGCTGACTGCCTTAAAAATAATGGAGTGATCATGTCCTTATCCTTTAACGAAATCTTTAGTCTGACACTCAAAAATAATTATTTGACCACAACGCAACAAATTGACATTTATATCAAGAAAATTTGACATACATGCTGGGCAGCTATGCCTATCTTACTGTACAATAGATTCATACATATGGGTATGTAAAACCATGTGTACATAACTAATTCCATGCATACTTTAGCATATAATTAAGTTGCCTTCATTGTTATCCGGCATTTCTGTTATTATTATAATTTTTATAGACTTCACTCCACTTATTAGTGTCAAAAATAAGTACTATCACATTAACTCGATGCTTATAGTAAATAAAAACGTACATCGAAGGCTCTCTACTGCTCATATAAAAATGTATTTATACTAACATGATCAGCACTACTTATATACAAATTTGATTTAAATGGGATTTGACTGTTTTACCTGTCTTGTCTTTAAAATTTTTAAGATGAAATGTTGTGCATGATATTCTTTTTTTTAATTATGGACCATCAAGTGATCCCATCCCTAGAAGGCATAACAGCTTTGTAAGCTATAGTATAACCAAATATATTGTAAACTAGTGCTTTTGTTTTAAAGTAGACAGTCTTTTATTTGATCAATTTAAATTGTATACAATTTTATATCGATTGCCTGAATACTGCATATATCGTACCATATAAGCCTGCAAGATCGGTGTTTTTTGTTTTCATATTTAAACTGTAAAATAATTCAAATTATTTTGCTTGCAGGAGTTGGTGTTAAGACATCAAAAAATTCTACCTAAAGAAGTTTTTTTATAAAAAAAAAATCGTTTTCTTGTTTGTCTTATTATAACATAATATTTAAACATATTAAACATGAGAGTTTTAGGTAAGATAGGAGCTCTAGCCAGTTCCAAGACAAATTCACTTAGGCCATTAAAGATCCGTTGTTAAGCCATAGTGTCCTTGGGATCCAAACTGAGGACCTTAGGATCTTTAAAATATTTAGTTTATTATTTTAGAGAAAAGAAAATAAAATTATTATAAACACAATAAATGTATAAAAGCAATTCTATTGGTCAAAACAATCAAATTTTGGTAATACAGCTCAGGAGGAGAGGTAGGAAGGATTGGAGGAAATAAGAAAAGTGCAGGACTAGACTTGAATGGGAATCGAACCCGCGACTCTAGTATGTCAGCTTGGCGCACTTACCAATGAGCCAACGAGCCAGTCTGAAAAAATAAATATTAGATTTAAATGGATCAAAAATTGATACCTTAAGTATGGAAGGCTTCTTACAATTTGATTAATTACGTTATATTGCTGGCGACCATTTTATACCATAGAGTCGTAGGACTTAGTAGCTAGTACTCTAATGAGAATAATTACTTTTCTTTATGATTTATCTAATTTAATAAATAAATAAATATTTTATACCAAGAATTGACTAAATGATAAAATCGACTATATTTCAGCTACCATATTTTTTCAGTTGAAGAACGTAGAAAACTTTTAGAGCTACTCTCGCTCATAATTGTCTGGGTCTTTATGTGTGGCTTTGGCTATAATTTTCATTTATGCTACAATTAACAAATATAATTCAACTTTTTATATAGCACATAATATGTATTTCTTCTTTTATACTCTTCAAGTAGTGAAAAGTATTATAAGTTTGTCATGAAGCTTGTAACACACAAAATGAGTCATCGGAGACTCCATAAAGTATACAAATTCTTGATTAGCGCCGACGACATGAGTTGATTTAGCCATGTCCATCTGTCTGTATGTATGCAAACTATTCCCTCAGTTGTTGAGCTCGAGAGCTGAGCACGAAGATCTTTTCACTATATGCAATGCATTTGTAGGAATCAGCCGAATCCGACCACTAGGGGTGTACCTCTCATACAAACCCAAATTCAATTTCATGTTCTTATTAAAACAAATTTATTTTTTGGACTATGGAACTCAAATAAACAATAAGTATCTGACCCATATCCATTAACCATGTAAATTTCAAGACCTTTGGACCACTAGGAGTGGTACCTCCCATACAAAACCTCATCTTAGAATAATAGTCAGAAGATATAAATGGTGTATGAAGAGTATTACAACTTCTGCCTAGCCAAAGTTAATCTTCTTTTTTCTGGTTTTATTATTAATACCTTGCATAAAAAGAAATGCATAGTAAAGAAGAACTTGTAGATCCCTGTAATGAAATGTGTGAATGATTAACATGGTAAGAACAATCTCCGTTTACTACTTTATATTTTAGTTGTTCTATATAAACTAGTTATTCATTTAAAAATATATACTTTAAAAGGCTTTATATATTTCTTAATAACTTTTTTTGCTTTTCTTAGACCTATTTGTTCATTGCGTATATTTATTTTTGGTTTTTTTTTTTTTATAAGATATCAGCGGTTTTGAGTGGTTTTGGTTTTGCTGAACAAGTATTCTAATGTGTACATAAATGACTTTCCTACTATGTTAATATGTCAGAGAATTAAGCTCATTAACATTAAAAAAAAAACTTTAACAACTAAATTGCATTGTTGAACTCTAAATAATATATTAGGGTGACCCAAAATAAAAAGGTACTTACATATGTGTATGAAAACAGTCAAAAGTATTTAAGTAGAAGAAGAAGAATTATAATATTGTATCTTTTCTTACAAGCGAAATAGAGTCGGAGTCTTCTATAAACAACTTTAATGAACTAGATAACTTAGCGATTGACTGGTTTCAAGGAATTCATTGTAGAGGAGGCCGACTTTATAGATTTTTATAAGAAAAAACTATCAGTTTATTCTGATATTTGTAATGCATAGATTTGTTCATCGGAGACCCTGTAAAGTACACAATTATAGTGTGTTGTATTAATCAGCATCGCTAGGAGATTCGTGTGTCGCATTCTCACACACTCTCTGGTGTGACCTCATATATTTTGCTGTGGAAACCGAAAATATTGTGTTACCGTAATTTCTCTTATGATTTCTATTAGGGCTCTATATAGGTCACAAAGAATAAAGATAGAGTTGGTAATATGAATTTTTAAGTTTTTCGTTTTAATATTTTAGGTTGTGAGATGTGCCGTCACAAAGCTTATGACACCCTCCCTGTCATAAATGGTCCCACTTCGTTGACCGCTTCCCACCACCATAACGTTGAAGTATTATATGTATGTTTCCTAATAGAAAGTCAAAACCTCTCTACTTTTTGTTTTGACTAGACTCTATAGTTTTATTTAACTTTTTAAGCAATTTATCTATAAATTAATGACATTCAAAACAAATAACCCATTTCTCAGTCACTTTCAATGACCGTTTACATATTCATTTCGTTAAGGTTTTTAACTCAAACTACAAACTTTCAAAATCATTAAAAAAAAACCTATTTTCTTTATGGCATATCAAGCTCCACATATGTATAATTTATCATCATTTTGAACTCATTAATATGCAGTAAGATCAAACTCAGTTGTAACAGTTGCATGTTCAGATGCTTTTTGTAACGATTAACAATGGATGCGAAACAGAACATAAACACAATAAGTAGAAAGCCGAAGCTAAAGATAACTAAGAAAGTCACTTAAAATCTATAAAAGTGAGTGTTCATTAATTGTCTTTAAATACTAGATGCTCATTATCAGTGATCCGATTAGTATACTTATCGTCTTGAGTTTAAGCAAATGAGCGAAACACTATGTATATACTTCTATAATATTGGAATTTGTAATTACCTCGTTCATGTAAGCTACGCATTAATCAATCGATAATACGACCTGTGCTTATGTATGGATGCGAAATCTGGACGCTTACAGAAAAAGACGAACGATGTCTCCAAGTTTTCGAAAGCAAGATACTTCGAAAAGTTTTCGGGCCTCTTCGAGAAGGAGAAGGGATATATAGGATCCGCTATAATGATGAACTGTTGTCTCTATGCAAAGGGGAAGACATAGTCAAGCATATCAAAGCGCAAAGGATACGCTGGCTAGGACATACTGAACGCATGAGCTCTGACCGCGCACAGAAAAGCATGATCGCCTACGTCCCGCCTGTCACAAGAGCAAAAGCACGACCAAAACTACAATGGCTAGACCAAGTTATCCACGATTTGAAGAAGATGAATATATGCAACAAGAGGACGGTGTCCAAAGATCGCGACGCATGGAAGAAAATTGTGAACGAAGCTAAAGCTCACCCCGAGCTGTAACGCTGCCTGATGATGATGATAATGAATTACACAGATATAGATTAGAAACACTATATGCCAAATATGAGCATCGTTTTGGTGTATGAGGTCACAGTTTTTTTTATTCACTTTTGACCAATAAATTTATTGTCAATTAAAACAGAAAAAAAATATTTATACGAAGAAAATATAAAGGCATCGATATTATTTTAATGCATTTAAAATATTGTGGTAACACTCAATATGTTCCGAGTTTTGATTTATTCATCCTATGAAATTTCGACAGCTGCGTTACATGTCGGGTCAAAAACTATATTATGTTTAAAGCTGGAATCAACCATACACATTCACACAATTTCATTGAAATCGGTTGAGTGGATTCGGAAAATAGTGTGAACGAACATACTTAGTTCCATGTGATTTTTATGCAAATATTCAAAAAGCTTTTAAAAAAAAGTTTATACTGATACAATATAATCAGAGTGGCGATGAGAATAGATCCGTAGACCGTCTCTCTCTTAATCTCTCAGTTCTTGAGTTCAAATACGTTGTATCTTAAATTGTTTGCAAATGGATCCACTCAAAGCCTAGTTAGCCACAGAGTAAATAGTAGTGTTGTAACCTTCTTCCACTGCACAGTGTTCAGTTTCGATGCCATCTTTTCGAAATTTAGAGGCACCCAAAAGTATTTTGCCCTTGATTGGAATTTGATTATAGAGAAATTATTGATATATGTATGCCCTCTGAACGGGATCGTCACTCAAAATTTATTTAATGACTTCGAATGTAAGATGTTTATCATTGAAAATTTATTTTGTTATCATTCCGAGTAGTTTTTTGTGATCTGTTAAGGAAGCATAAACTGATAAATTGTTTTTGTCGCTTACTGCAATCTAAATATCGAAGCTGTGAAAAATATAAAGTAAAGAGCAATTATAAGAAAAATAATATGGACGGTAAGCAGACAAAGATTTACCAAAAGGAATACTTTCCCAATTATAATATCATATTAAATAGCCATACCACAAGACTCGTGGTCACCATATAAACAAATGTATCAGGTCCTCAAAAACATGTTGAACGATCCAAATGACGGTAATAGGAAGAAAATTCATTTATGTTTGAAAAGGATGAAACCATGTTTTATAAATTTTCTCCATAATCCGGTAAGAATAATAAATTCATAACGCACCCGGCTCGCGTTGCCACGCCACCGACCGATCTTAGTGCGATTCTTCTTTGGTGTTTTTGCTTATTATTACATGCAGAAACAGTTCGTGACCCAATATTTTCACATTCCTTTTCAGTAATGTTTATATGTGAAGGTGTGTGGCCATGCGGCAGCATTATTCAAAGTATCAGTTAAAATTGTATACTATTTTTTCTTAAATTTTAAACAATAGTTGACACTCTTAATAATATGGCTCCATTTTCCTATTTAATTTCGACAATGGGTCTCAGAACACAAACCGAAATCTGAGCTATACGTTTTTCCATTGAGGCAACAAGCTTTCAGATCCCCAATGAGAAGTTCTCCACCCTCTGAATTTTTAATTTCATCCAATGTGACAATTATCATATTAAGATGAGGTTAAAGGCTTTGAAATTCTACTTTGTTTATAGAGCTATAACCGCATATTATAATTATTATTGACCTCACAACCAATTTAAATGAGTTTGATCGACTATTAAATTGCATTTTCTTTAAAATGATGACAATAATTATATTGGGTGTTTGAATTTGAGGTATCTTTTTAAATAAAAGACATACATTTAAAATATGTCTCTAAGCCTTATATGTATCTCATTTTTTATTCCTGAACCTTCCACATGAACCACTTCGTTCATTGATGAAAATCCTATCAAAATCTATTCGGTAGTTTTTGAATTCAGCGCATACAGACAAACAGAAAGACACGATGGGAAGGACTTTCTTTTATAATATGTAGTGAAAGTACCTTTGTTCCTGTTAATAGTGAAAAACAAAATATCGTTCAAGTGACCTTCTCTGCTATCTCAGCAGGCTGTCAATATTTTACCAATATTTTGATTTCGTATTACATATAATGAAATTTGTAATCTACAACTCTTGGCTTCCGAGACATGCATTGGCCTCTATAAATATTTTGCATTTAGTTTTCGGTTTAGCAAATGCATCCGTGTTCATTTTAAATCTTTGTTTTCGTGTACCTCAATCGAATGCAACATTTAAATTGGAATTACGTCAAAGTTTTGTTGAATGTCTAGAAGCTACTCCAGGAGCTGATGCTGATAATAATAATGATGAATCTGTTTTAAGCACTACCACCAACGATAGCATCTCCACTAGCATTACTCTCTCTGAAAATGTTGTAATCAAAAATATTCCAATCGCACTACAAATTAAAGATGCAATTTTACAATTGTTTCAACGATGTATAATGCAACCGATGCCAAATTTCGGATTTTTCCTTCTTGGCTATACTGTTCAGCTTGATACCAATGGAATCAATTCTGAATATCGCATTGTTATTGAGGAAGGAATGAATTGCCTGATGTCAATAGTAGAAAATATGAATAAATTTATAAATGTAAGTGGAATGAAATTTTCTATAGACCTCCAATATACTTAATATATATAGTACAATAACTGATTTGAAAAACATTTATTAGAAGAGAATTCCACAGAAAACTAAATATGTATTTAGTAGTTTCTCTACTCAAAACTTCCTCAATATTAAACTTAAAGAGCTAAAATATCATGAAATTATTGTGTTGTTGGAGGACTGAACAGTTGTTATTAGCTTTATTGTTAGACCTTCTAAAATTGTGCTATATTATTGGAATGAGATGTCCTGTTATCTTGGATTAACTGGATTTTTCTCTATACAAAGTCTTCAAGCGGTACAAAACCGATTGCCAGTGTTGATTCAATATATCGTTCATTTAAGTAGAATGGTGCTCTACTTATGATATTCCCTTCACAGTCAAAGCTTCTTTGTATATATTGCCTAATTAATTTGAATATGCAGTTATCAATTCTGATAATGTTGGGTTCATTATACTTAAGAGTCTTATTAGAGTAGCATTTAAGGAAATCGCTTTACGGAGTTCTATAAAGGAAGAACTTCTTTCGAAGCTTCTGAGTTTTTCCATATAAGATGGTGAGATATTATACCATATTGGCCAACCATATGCTAAAATGACTTTGATACATAATTAATTTTACTCTTTTAGAAAGAAATTGTGAGTAGAAAATGTTTTAGTACATAAATAATGTTTTTTTTACCTCCTCATAATATATTATTAATATTATAATTATACTAACAAATTTTGTCGTTATGTGAGGTTTTACGATACTACATTTATGGACTGGCGGCCTAAATAAAATAAATTCGCATTTGTCTGTGTTAATTTCATCAATTTTATCGTCAGAATGATGATATATGTACTACGTTATGATGATATAGTTCGCAAATGATGATATAATATGGTCAGTTTTTCTAATAAATCAAACAGATATAAATTGAATAAGGCTGGGGAATTAACTATACCTTGTTGTAAGCCATTTGTAATGTTAAATATTTCGGTGCTTAGGTTGATCGCTAAAAATTTCTTGCACTAATCATGTTATGGATTAGAACAATAGTTTCAAGAGAGAATTTCTATTTTGTTAGATGCGAAATATTAATCCTTTTTTTTCATACTCCGTCAAACGCTTTTCCTAAGTCAATTAAACGTGGCCTGGTTCATAGTTCCTTTTTCCATTTCCAGCTCCAATTATAATAATTTGCAATGCTAAGTAACTTATAAAGTAGACTGTGAAGTGCTGATATTTGAAGCCAAATGGGTATTGTCAAGTTTGGATTTTCCCCCAAATTTAGGGGGTAAATAAGGGGGATAGGATCCTTTTATTGTTATTTTTAGGGATTTTTTGATTTACAAATATAGGCGCTGAACTAATATCAATCTACACAATAATGTTTTGTTGATGACCTATAACTTATTTGCAGTGGAGTCAAAAAAAGCATTTTTCGTCGAAATGGTGTTAGGCGCTCACATGGCAGTTTTCGGATTTTCAGAGCATCTTGAACAGCAATTTTTTTGTTTTGGCTATACTCTCTATCAATATCGTAGAATGTAGCCCTTAAATATATTATTTAACTTCCTGAAATTTCTAATCAACTGATATAAAAAAAAACATACAAATGGAATGTTCCGCTAATTGTAAGAATTTAAAACGGAAAATGTGTGTAAAATGGATGATTTAGAACAATTTGCAGTACTTTCACCTAGTTCTTTCAGCTTCCTTTATCCCTCCTACTATGTATTTTATAAAATTTTAAAACAAATTTCAAACTAACAATTGTTTTGCGATATCATTAGCTTTTTAATGATGAAGCGAAACAAAAAACGGTTGAATCAGTAAAAATTACATAAAAATTAATTTATAAATTCAAAATTTTAAAAAACGACATTGTTCTTTTTTAGTTGAACTTTCAAGTGTTCTTATCGATTTTAGGGGGTTTTAAATTTAGTTTCGGGGGTATTTATTTTTAGGATTTGCAGCCATTTCCTATTGAACAATATGTGATAACTATATTGTTTATATGAGTTTTAAGCACTTTGCTTATATTACAAAGTAGACTTATTGGACGAAGATTCTTCAAAAGTCTTTTTTTTTGGGAAGAGAGATTCATACACCATGTAAGCTGATCATAATTATATCAGAAATCTTTTATGATTTTATTTATGTAAAAATCTTTAAAAGTGAAGACATTAAGATTTAATTTTTAGTCGAAGACCCTAGCAGCAGCAACTACAATATATCTCTTATTTACAATATTAAATAATAGGTTATATGTGGTAATTAATGTATTTCTTTGTTATACATAGATTCAAAAAAATAATATTTCACCTGGTGATAATGATATCGAGTATATTGCCGAACGTTCTTGGTATTTATTACATAATTTGTGTGTAAACCATAACACAGCCAAAACTACAATCCGACATTTTCGTTATAACTGCAATGACCTCCTCATGCGTCAATTGACAGCTCTAGAAACCTTTAAACAAGAGACATTTTCATTGCATATAATAAGACAAATGACTCATGTATTGAAATGTATAACTAGGGAATTGATATTGGCTGCTACAGATGGTGAACTATTTCGTTATGATGAAATCTTACAAACACTTTTGAGTAGCACTGAGCTTCCTCATTCGCTAGCCACTCAAAAACCACTTGATATTCGTGATGGTCCATCGCATTATAAAACATCATCATCGTTGAATCAAAAAGAGCCTATTGAATGCATGCACGTGTCGCTCGTATTGAATTTTATAACATTAAACGACAATGAGAATATAAATGTACCCCATTTTAAATACATCGAAAATGATAAATTGCAAGAGATGATTAATAATTGTCTAATAAAAGATGAAGAAATGCAATTTACACTGATTAATACTAAGAATCTTTCAAATGTTATACGTAAAGATATGAGTATTGCCCAAAAAGTCAATGAAAGCGATCGACAATTGATTTTGAATGAAATGAAAAGGGTTATGAAGCTTGCTGATCAATTAAATACTAAAAAGATCGAACAATCAACTACTGTAAACCTTCTGATTGCATGGAATGAATTAATTCAAATTCTATTTACATGTACCCCAGATCCAGTAATGCCAATAAGACTTCGAAAACTTTCTATGATCAAAGTATTGGAATCATTATTGAGAAAACTTGTTCAAATGCCATTTAATGTTAGAATCCTAATACTTGGCACCGAGACCATAGTGATCCTATTAATTTATATACGTAAATATGCATCTGTTCAAGTAGATTGTGATTTACAAAATGATAGTGGGACTGAATGTTGCAAGAAGTCAACGTTACCTTTACGATTTCTATTAGAGAATGTGATTTCTTGGATTATGGTGGGCAATATGTCAGCACCACTTTGTATTAATTTACTTGCAACATTTCTTCAGTGTTTACATATTATGATGGACAAAAAAAATTTTGGCGGGTAAGTTATTTTTGAAACAATTGTTTATAAATTTAAAATTACAATTAAAATAATTGATAAAACAAAACAATCCAATCCAATGTGATCATTCGGATAAATGTTCGACATTGTTTTGGGCATTTACTTATATGTATTAATTTGTTTATGGAAATTTGTTGCATTTCATATAATTTGAAATAACAATTTCTATAGTAAAAGGGTTGTTCATTTTTTATTTTCATTTTTTTTTTTTTTTGCACAATGCATTTTATAGTTTCTCATAAGAGTATTTCATATAATATAATATTGTAATTTTATTAAACTATGTAGACAAATAATTTTAATGTAATCTTTCTTCTCCTTCAGAAGTGATTTATTATTCGATATTGAACATAGAGATTTCATAATGAAATTGATAAATCCATTCGGTACCAAATTAATCGAAAAATTATGGTTCAATGCAATGTATGATATAGAACTTAATAAAGTGTTGACATTTTCTTGCTTGAATTTATTACTTCAAAGCGATGTAATGCCAAATTTAGTTGGTTTCTTTTCAAAACGTGGATACATTAAACAAATAATTGCAAGTCTTATATACTCAGATGAAACGTTGATTGATTGTGTAACTAGAGTACAGAAAGATATGAAAGAAATCTATGTTTATGAGTCAAAAATGGCATTTCTAATGCAGTACGCTAGTTCATGTGATGGTGCTCAAAAATTAATAACTGAGAAGTTTTTCCTTACATTATCTAATATGAAAGTCTTCAAAATGCATCCACCTATGATAGACTCTGTTATTGCGAATGAAAATAATGATGTGTTTGATGATCGTTATCAACATATTTTTATGCCGACATTGAATACCACATATCGTATTTTTGAAACACTTAAGACCAAAAATATTTTGGTATCAACAGAAATTTTTAATTTTCTATATGCGCATGATGATTTTCATTTGGTTTTGGGAAGTGCAACGCCATACATGAGATTGGCTACACTGAAGGTATTATCATCACTAACCAATATTATTGCAAGAGCGGCAGCATCAAGTACCTTCGATGATGATAGTGAGATAAATTTCTTGGAAGATTACGCCACCGAAGGATATGAACATTATAAGGACTTAATGCATATAATGAGAGATAAAAACTTCAAGTATAACAGAGATGATGATAATATTGATGATAGTGATGACGATGATGATGATGATGATAATGACGATAATAATGATGATGATAATAATAGTGATGATGATAATAATAATGATGATGATGATAATGACGATGGCAATGATGGCGGTGGTGTTGGTGGTATTTTGGGTGTTTTGGGAAATTTGCGTAATTTGATTAATTGCAGTGGTTTGCGTCATTGGAGTAGCTGGGGTGCTGCTTTACTGGGTGGTTCTAATAATTGTAAAGTTTCTAATGACTTACCGAATGTAAATAGTGATACTGTTGATGATGACAATTCTAATCAAAATTCTAGTATTAGTGAGGATGATGATAAGGATGATGATAAGGATGATGATAAGGATGATGATAATGATGATGATAATGATGATGATAATGATGATGATAATGATGATGATAATGATGATGATAATGATGATGATAATGATGATGATAATGATGATGATAATGATGATGATAATGATGATGATAATGATGATGATAATGATGATGATAATGATGATGATAATGATGATGATAATGATGATGATAATGATGATGATAATGATGATGATAATGATGATGAAAAAAATGAAGAGAATATATTAACTTGTAATTTACTTGAACAAAATCATTTGGAGCGTATGCGACTTTTGATGTTGTCACTATTTGAGCGTTTTGTCATCATTGAAACTACATTTGAAGTAATGTTTGAGCCAAAAGAAGGAAACCAAAATTTGAGAATCAAGTATTTTCTTGAGATAGCTATGAATATGAATTTATATTGTCGTAACATAATCACATGCCGCCGCAATAATAATCACTTTGGTATGATTGTATCATTACTTGATTATGATATACAGTTGATGTAAGTAAAAAATTCTCTCCATTTTTTTTTAAATCAAACTTTAATAATGTACACATTGATTGCTAGGCAAGGCATTACATCTGGGCCACAGAAGCTTACAGGCGTTATCAATGTTCTTCTGAATCAAGTAAAAGGTTCAGTGGATTTTTATTTTAAACTAAAACCGGTTGTAAATCATATTCACGAATTTATTTGTGCCTTAACTTATGGATTTGATGACGAAGGTAAGCTTACTCATAGACTTATAAATATAATATATCTAAACAAACATATTTATATTCATTAAAGATAAAGAACGTCTTCAAAAGCTTAAAAAAACTTATTCATTCGAAAAAGAGTTCCAAAAAAATATTGTGATGATAATTGAGCAAAATCTCTTCAAAATTTGGCTCTATTTTGATAATTATAACTCTCATCATTCTGTAAATGCAATTTGCGCATATTGTGGTCATCGGATAAGTGATGTCAATAATGATGAAAATGATAATGAAATTGATAACGATAACGATAAAATTGATAATTTTAGTGGTAAATTCAAGATATTTTTAATCTCTTCTACTAACGTTGATTATTAATTTTTATCATATTTACCAGATACATCTAAGGAAGATACAGAAACATTTTCACCTGAGGACATCAATGCGGTTAGA